>ML791757.1:77090-87921 GCA_009831015.1 Picea engelmannii | reverse complement strand
CAACTGAGTTATACCCACTTAACTTTTCAATGCAATTTTAATCGGTATTGTAAGAAATAAAAAAATAATAATTACAAAACTTTAAATTTTGTGTCATTTTTTGTTTACTAAATATGCCTACTCATAATCATGAATGAAAACCCTAGTAGTAAGATTGGAACCTAACACTTATTGAAACAAAACTACCAAAAAATCCAATAATATTAGTAACAATTAATTAAACCAACCCCTTAAGGTACATACATGTCTTATGTGTTTAGAAACCTAATAATTCTAGTTTTTATACATTTTCTTCCATCCATTACATGACATGGTCAAACATATGATGATTCAAAATTACTAATATTTTATAAATTATACACCTATATTTCTCTTTTCTCATATTGTTTTGATTCTTTCATATTTCTCTAATTCTTCCAATTATCATTATGAAGAGTATGGAATGTTTACAAATCATTCTATTGGAATATGGAATGTGCATGATCACCCAGGTGATCTTTTTTCCATATGTTTACATGATTCATTAAGTAGAATCGTCAAACATTATATACATGTTAAACTCTTGTATTTTTTTGTTTTACATCTTCATTTTAAGTTTGATTTGATGTTATTTTGGTGGATATATTACAATTATACCTCTTTGGAATTATTTTATTTGTTTCCTCTTTAGAACTATTGATCCCTATTTTATTTTTCATATTGAAAGATCCTCATATTTTGATGGTCATTCCTAAGAAATTGAGAGATAAATTTAATCCACTAAAACACAATGCAAATATTTCTATTGATGTTGAGATACATCCTCAAACCATGTAAATATACAAATCTTTGATTATGTAGGGCTTGTTGTGCACACACAACAAGCCTAGGGGCCTGGTGTGCATGCCTTTTGGCAACCACAACAAGCCCCTGGGCTTATTGTGCATTCCCTTTGGTTCAAAATACACGTCTATGTTACCCATGACAACCTATAAATTGAGTCTACCATCAACATTATTAATAGAGTCAGCATGGAATCAATAAATTGTGCACTGAAGCAATGGCAAGGAGCCAACTATAGAATCAATGTGAACTACTCTAGTTGTATAAAATAGTTGGTGAATCGCTCTTGAAAAAATATGTTATTCTAAACCTTGAAGGACATAGAACATTTAAATAAAACATTTATATGAGTATCTAGGAAGAATTTTCCTCAAAGAAAAGGATCACCAATGCATGTGCTACATACATGTGACGATAAAGAGTCAACCTTTTAGCAAAAATTGATAGAAGAGAAGCTAACAATGTAATACTCTAAGATATTGACAAGAGGACTTCCTAGTTGAATATTCATATTTTCCACTGCATACATATATAATAGTTTGTGAGATTCTTCAATATAAAAAAATATTACAAAAATGAAAGAATATCACACTTTAATTTTGTTATCTCCAACCACCATCGGGTACTTGACATACTTCAATGCACTAGAAAAATATTTAGCAGCTTATCCTTTATGTTAAATTGCTATAGATTTCTAAGGTCTATTTTAATTTTTGTATACATTCAACATATATATGTATAGTTGATCACAAGTTTTAAGTTAATCTCATATAAAATTTCAACCTTGCATTTAAAATTATTGCAATATTATCTCCCATTGATATGGGCATATCTCCCACATGCCTTAAAATTGTACTTATGCTACAAATGAATTCCATCACATGATCCCACCTGCAAAAATAAAATATTCATCACTAATAACCCAAGAATTTTAGCTACTCCATTGCACATATATTTTTCAAACTAAAAATAAACAATGGCTTAACCTTGGCTTAATCATTGGCTAAATATCATATAAGCATCTTCCTTTGGAATATTTTGATTATGTATATTGTGCAAAACCTAAAATTTTATTGATGGTCCAATAACAATAGGATTACAATTAAATCTAATTTAATTTTCCATTCTGACCAACTCTTAGGGATATATACATATAGCAAATGTAATAGACTTTCAACTTGCAGGATTCAATATAGAGTTCTCCCCCCTACCTAAGAGTGGGACATGCATGTTTAAAAAAAACATATATACATAGAACATTAGAACGAATATCCAAACTCAATCTATGTCTAAGACCCATGCCCAAAGACATAGCAATTGTCCCTCTTACAAGGAGGTGTACAGACCTCCAAGGAATTCTTGTTTCCACTTTTTTATTTTTTATTTTCTTCTTTAGCAGTATATCCCTCCACTTGTCCATTATGATATTGGCAAAGATGAACTAGAATTCTTCATTTTGGATCAAGGGATCCATAGAAAATAAATTCTTTAATAGGAAAGAATGGCTTGCACACAAGTGTTTATAGAAATACAGTGCGTCATTGGAGAACAACAATGCATTTATAGGGAGAACATGAACTTATACAAAACTATATAGGTGTTGAGAAGACTGTTTAGACTTTCGACAACATAAGAAAAAAATGAATTCTATGAGTAAGTTACTGTATCTAGAAGGTTGTATATTTTTGGACAAAAAACAATCAGAGTGCCTAAACAATAAGAATAAATGATTTTAGAATGTCCCTTGCAAATAATCGTTTTAACATGTCCTTGCTCACAACTTCTTCCAAAACTAAAAGAATCAACAATCACACTGTAAAGTGTAGCAATACCATGGACATATTTAACAACTTAATATAGTATAAGACTTAATATAGTATAAGGAATACTAGTAATCTAATAATAATAGTATATATTGGTGTTAATATTGTCATTGAATTTAGAATCAATTAATACTTCCACTTCCATTGTCATGGCTCTAACTTTTTATACTTTTATGATTGTGTGATAAATGGTGTCCCAACCAATGTGCATAGTCAATCATTCTAATAATGAAATTAGAGTTGCTTAGGTTGTCCAATGGAAGTAAGGATGAGATTATTCAAAGTGAGGAATAGATAAATGATATGAGTTGGATTACATTCGTTCAATTATGTTCAAACAAATGTACCCCAAGTCTCTCCAATTAACAAAAGATGTTATTGATAATAGGGTTTTTGATTTCATTCTTTTCTACCGAAAAGCATATTGGGATATGAAGATTTAACAAAATGAAAATGAATGAATAGAGGTTGCTTTGCCCCTCACCTTACCCATTAACCACAAATAATTCTAATATAAAAACTACCATTTGATAGATACCCAAGGTCGCTTGGATCAAAAACCTAAATACTAGGGATATCAACAATAAAAAATTCCAACTCTTTCTCCATCTCATAAGGCATACTTTATTCAAAGCCTCCAAAGTGATCAATGATATGTTACGACTTAAATTTGAAATGTCCTTATGTGTTTCGTGGTATTATGAGTCTTATTCTGTGGTTATGAAAATTCCATGTGCACTAGGTAACTCTAACCATGTTACGTAACAAACTGTAGTGAGAGCATGTTTTAGGTTTCTTACCATGGTATTATATTCAAATAATACACCACTTTGTTTGTGTTGATTACCTATTTTCGATAGTGATTGTAATTCTCAATGTGAATCATGAGAAACCTAATGTACATATTGTATTTCATATTTTTATGAGCATCCTTTCAAATATGCATTCTGCAAACATGATCACTATGTTGCAAACATAACCACTATTTTATGTTCACATTCAAATTTTGCACATAAAGCACTTCCACACATCCAAAGGAATGTAAATGTTCATTTTAGTCTTAGTATGTTCTTCTCCCGATGCTCCATAAAATAGTTACGTGTTATAAATGGACCCTTTCCACACCCTTAAGCAACGAGATTGATTCGTGACCAAAATATCAAAAACTATTTAAAATGCAACCATAAGAACTCACTAAAATCCTCCACAAGAGGTCGCAAAACAATATTTTAGTCTAAGTTAGGATTTTGGGGTAGGTATCCAAATAAACCCCCTTTATCTCTTTCCATTTGAAACTTAGTGTTTGACTATTTAGGGAACTTAAAATCCTCCAATTCTAGTGTTCCTACATAATAAGTAAGGGAGATACTCGTGAAGGGGCTAGTGCTAAGGTCCATTTGTTCTGCGTGTTCCATCTTGAGCTAGCAAACTCTTGTGAGGTTACTTGACCTGTGACTTCTTTCTTACGCTCAGAGTCCCATGTTGCACTTGAATAAGGTAACCTAGTGGCCAAGACCATGTATTTTCAACAAAGGTGGTGGTTGTGGGCTACAACTGCACCTAGGTTAGATTTTGAATGACTATTGGGAAATATCTCTAGCTCTTTCGAGATATTCACCCTTTACCCCTCATTATAACTGATATTTCACACCTTCACTAGTTCTCTTCTGATGGATTCAGATCCCATTGTTGAGAGCTCTTGGAAGACCCAATTTTTTTGAGTGGAAGGCCACAAGATTCAAAGGATCGTTCTTTTTTTTCATAACATCAATTCAAGGATGATTTTAGGGGATAAATTTCTCTCATGGGCTAATTTTCCAAGGTTTTTCCAAAAAAAAAGATTCATTCTAAAAATTATTCTCCCAAATTCTATAGGATAAAGTTATTTTACCTTAAAAATCAACAAATTGTTCTAAAAACTATACAAAATCCTTAGAAATTTGAATATTCTTACAAAAATATCGCCAAATAGTTTATAGTTGGCATATGAAGGATTAGTAAGATTCGCTAAGGTTTCTACATTTAAAAACAAATTTCCATCCTTAAAATCATCCCTGAACATCATGTGATACATTAACACTCTACATTGTGATCTATCAAAATAAACTTAAAAAATGCATTGTTCACCGACACTTAAATTCATATTTTCCATTCACCACTCACAAGGAGTAAGAAGAGGACCACACACTATAAGCACCCATGGAATGGGGGCAATGTTTGTAATAATGGGGTCACTCATAGTGGCCACCAAAATTTCATTAAAACCAAGAAGAATTGTATTACCACTTGTACATGGACTAATAATCCTTTCCCTTTTTGTGATCTCTATGGTCACCCATCCCATCAGTGCCTTGAACTCACCCCAAATCTAGTCCAAGCTATTTTTTTAGAGTGCCAAAAGTGCAATAAACTTAATGGTACTCATTTCACTACTTCGATGTGACCCCTCCCCTATCATGAACCCATTAGTCCATCATGTGAGATACCATGCACCTCGACATCAGTTGTTACCCCTCAAATGGGTAACTCCATCACCCACCCAATCTACTTAACAACCGAGACATAAACATGTAAACTTGGGGGCAACCCTTCCACCTCTAGTGCCAGAATGTCCATTAGAACTTATCCTTATAAGGAAAATGGAAGTATATACCCACATCCTTCACAGGTCATCACCTTGTGCTTAGTATTTCATCACATAAAGTAAGGGTTAATATGGTAACAATGTATAAGGCCAAGCATCTCTGGTTGAAATATTTGAAGAAGCCTATGGGGGTATGAGACTCCTTGAATAGGAAATGGAACCATCCCCCAATCTCATAATAGACGGGGCAATAGAATATAAAGTGTTCATCAGTCTCAACCTATTATAGATTGCATAGCTGGTAGACCCAGAACCCCATGATGACTACGAGGGACGATTCACTTAGAAAATTCAAACCCCTTTCCTCAACCAAACCCACTCAATTGTTGTGAGGGTTGATGTCGCTACCAAACCTTGGGGGAATTTACCATGCTCAAAGTGTGTTGTTGGCTTGAGGTCTGGAGGATGTAGTAGGAAAATGACAAAATGATTTGGATCGACAACTAAAGGCCATGAAAAGAAAACAACATAATTCTTTGGCTCGACTATATACCCAAAAAGGATTATTCGACCTTAGATTCTTATTTTACCCCTTGACCTATATAAACTTTTCCTTAAGTGAGTAACACTCGTTACGAGCAAATATAAAGGAAACTTACACCTAATTATACATAATTTAGAAAATATTCCACTTAGAAACACACTTCACCCGCAAATTAGAAACTATAGTGGATCCTTTGGCATCACTTCATTGAAAAACATTTATTCAAATTGTTCTTTTTTAGGTTTACTATATTTTCTTGTGATAAATTTAATTCTTCATATTTTTCTTGTAATTGCAAGTTTGGTATTGGGTTAAATGGACAATCAAAAAAAGACTTCAGATAAAAGAGAGAAATGCACAATGACAATTGAGGTGGATTAAAATATGGCACCATTACACAAGAGGAATATCCCTAGAGTAAATGGTGAAGATGAAAACAAAAGAATAATAGAGGGAGAAAAAAACGTTGATTTATGGGAAAAGGGAGAGCTATTCCCAATAGATCCTACCACAAATTCTCACCCATAATTTAAAAATGTAATAGGATTAGTGAAGATCTTTTGTAATGGAAAGAAATGATTGTTAGGATATTGTGAAATATAAAATGAAATTGTAGAGACCTTGAGAAGAAAGTAAATAATATACTTAGTACAATATTTGAAGTTGGTTGAAAGTGTTAATCAAATTCAGAACATGAATTTGGTTGCAAATAATGGGAATATGAGTCAACAACAAACCATCTTTTTGAAAAATCAAAATATTTTGAACAAAGTAGACAAAAAAAGACTTGTAAAAAACAAACAATGTCTTAGTAAAGAGGTTGGAAATTTAAAATCTAGTGTTTCTCTTTTAACAAAGAGTTTGAAAAAAATCAAGAAAACACCATTTGGAGGAAGAAATAGGGTTAAAAGTATTAGTAGCATTTCTTCTTTGGTATAAACAAGTCGTGCTCTGAAAAGACAGTACATGCTATAAAATCTCTTATCAAAACCAAACAAGATAAAGGCAATCCAAGATGGTGAAACCTTGTCTTATATATTGAAGTCCATGTTCAAGAAAGAGGAGATAATCTCTATGATTGGACAACCTCATTTTATTTCCCCTAGAAAAGACCTTGTTGATAAAGTGATAAATCAAATAGAAGAGGGAATGAATGTAGATAAAGTCCAAAGTGTTTGTTAGGATACTGATATCAATAGAAGAGGTTATAAAACACTCCTTAAATGATTACGAGAAGGATTGGTAAATGCAAGAATCACTAAAGTTGTCATTCCTCGTCCTTTTCTGTAACACCCTGTTTCCCCCGGATTGTAAATATAACTGAACTAGCCAAGGACTATGGAAAAAACTCATAAGTAGGAATATGTGATGTAAATGGACCTGCAGGAAGAGGTCAATGAATTTAAATGATAGATTAAATATTATTAAATTTATTGCAGAACTGCTGAGAGGGGATGTGCGGAAAAGAGACCACGATGGTGGTGGAGGGCACCTTGAAAAAGGGGCGTTAACTTCCACCAAGAATTAAAAATACCGTATTTGGACTCCACTAGCCCGAAGAACCAAAAGCGGCTCGCTAGCCCTGAAATAAATGCCTTGCAGGCTGGTAGGTTGATGGCTTGATTAGGGATGGGGAGGTGAACCGCCTATCTGTAGAGCCATCATGACTGACCAGCACGAGGGTAATCGTGCCACACACAACCTCGCGAGAGGATAAGGCGTATGGCTGGAACGATTGGAAGGGGGGGGACGCGAGGGGAACTCTGGCAACCTCTACGCAGAGTGAGTGATCGCAGGGAGGAAGGATTGCAACCTTCACTCCTGGACACTGGAATACAGGAAGACGATAGTCTCAGGAAATCGTGGTCTCAGCTCGGGGGTGGCTAGTGGTAAATCCATTTGGAGTCGCTACGCCTATGGTTGGGTGGAAACGAGCACCCCTCTCAGCAGTCACTTCCATTGCTGAACTTACTTCTGATAAGTGTTTTGCTCATATTACATCTTGAATTTATATGCTGACATATATGATCATAGACTTGTGGAATTGTATATGTTTTCCTGTGTATGAATGTCTGTGTAATGATTGAGGATAAGGAGTAGATATTAGCTCATAGAACTGTAAAATTGTAAAGGATTGCAGCATGAGAGTGTTCGCGTAATGCTTGATATGAATAAGTTGATATATGCTTATCACAGAGAATAACATGCACGACGTACGTTGATAAAATTAAGCCAATCATGCCCARCCATTCTYGGGAAGTTGTCTTCTTTTATCCKCTTACGGAAATGCCCCGGTAAGGATCTCTTCACAGAGATTTCCGCCTTGGAAAGGCTCACCAAGACCCAAAGGAATGAATCTAGACYGTTAAKATCTCGGCCCAACCACCCGTCAGCCGTTGGATCCGGAGAAACTGCGYAGGGGTTAAGCGYAGGGTTAGGCGCGCGAGGAAGTGATCTGAGCCATCAGATCTGGAGTAGAATTCCCRTAAATCGTTGGATCGGGAAGAGTTGCACGGAGTATAGCCTCTGGAAGGGAAGCGTATAGGAGAAGTGATCTGAACCGTCAGATCTTAGATCATAGTCCCGACAGCCGTCAGATTCGAGAAGTAGCATCGGAGTTAAACCCTAGTGTGCAGAGAAAGAGTCCTAGCCGTTGATCTCGGCAGGACACGTGTCGGCGTCCTGGAAGGCATCGGGACTTCACCCCTCGGAGATTTTAGGAGTGTAGAACCGTTGCAATGGGAAGTCGCGAGTCGCAAATTCCCGATAGGATCTGAACCGTCCAAACAGTAGGGACAAGTGGCAGAGGATCCCGGAGAGTCGGAGTTCGGCATATCGGGAATCGGCGTATCGGGGATTTCGAATGCATAGAGTTCTTTCCACTCGGAATCGCGATCCGTGATTTACCGATGAGATCTGAGCCGTCCGTTTACACGGGACAGGTGTCAGAGATTGGACGAAATTCGTGGTTCGGCATTTCAGAGTTTTCGAATACAAAGAACTCTTGCCATACGGAATCGCGATCCATGAAACCCCGATGAGTGGGAGCTAGCTGTCGGCATAGTAGCGGAGGAGGACACATGTCAACACTCTGAGGATTCATCGGGATTTTGGAGGCATCGAGGTTTTACAGGTCGAAAGAACCGAGACCTCTTAAGCCTCGAAAATCCGATAGAGAACCTCAGCCATTGATCTCATCCAGAACACGTGGCAAGAGATCCCGAAGAGTCAGGAATCGGGGCCACTCAAGTCTCGAAACAACGATAAGATCTGGACCGTCCATCGGAAGGACAGGTGTTAGAAGATCAAGCGCCATCGGCGTTTGACACATCGGGAAATCGAAATTTCTGAGGACAAGAGACCCGGGGCAGGATAAGTCACGATATCCCGAGAAAAGGATCTCAACCATGGATCTTGGTAGGATGCGTGGCAAGAGATCAGGGCGAGTCGGCATTTGGAGCATCGGATTTTCCAAAGGCGAGGAACTCTTGCATATGGAAATCGTGATCCACAATTTCCCGATGCAATCGTAACCGTTAGCCTGAGGGACGCGTGTCCAAAGATCTTGTAGAGATCGGGGTTCGGCATCTCAGGACTCTCGGTGACAAGAAACTCACGACAGGAGAAGTCGCGAAATCTCGAAATACGACGGTCCCATAGTTATAGCATTCCAGTGGAGGACAGGTGTCACTCCATGCCATCATAGGGAGTGGGGGCCATAGACGCCAAAGAAAGGGACAGGTGTCGGAAGACCAAGCTGGGCCGTGAGTCAACGCCAAGTGGCATCGGGGATCGGAGGTTCGGAATTTACGAAGGCCTGTGCATCGCGGCATCATAAACCCCGAAACCCTGATGGGTAGCTATAAGGCTGCGGACATATGGTAGCAGGTCCTGTGTATTCAAGAGCTGAACCAAGAGAGCTAATGCGTAGGGGAGCGCGTCGGAATTCGGGGAAACGCGAGTCTTGAGGGTGAATGAATCTTGACACTAGAAACCTCGAATTCCCGATATAGAACCGGGGATTGGTATTTCGCTAATGCGAGTTTAGGGAGATTGTTCCTGTATGGGAGATTAATTCCCAAAATTTTTAAAATATGATAGTGGGTGTGTTACAAGGTGGTATCAGAGCATGGTTACAACACTCGGCCTGATTGGGCTCATGCACGAGTCACTTATAAACCTTGTTCGAAACACTCCTATGAGGAGTAATCCCCTGACTTAACTATCTTATCCAAGAGTAAAAACTTGGAATATGAACACCCGACTGTGTGTTCATATGAAAGAATTGTGAAATTATGTACAGATTATCAAATGTATTTGACTTGTGACTAATATCCAACGTTTGTCTTTTCACTCAAACGGACGACCAACCGCGGGAATCTACAAACGTAGAGTATGGTGACTCACCAAGAGGTCGGAGAAGGCTCCCAGAACAGAGATGAGGAGTCTGATGAAAGAAGAGCAATAGGAACTCCTACAGACTTAGCCGAGACGGTGAGGAGTCTCATGGTCGAATTGCAAAGCTACAAGGCCAATAATGAAAGGATGATGAAAGAGCAAGAAAAGCAAACTAAGATTAATGCAGTTCTACTGCAGAGCCTATCTGACCTACAACGACAAATGCAGCATGAACCTGAGATGCAAAATCGTGGTCGTGCTAGTGGTCACACTGAGAGAAGCACATCTAGAAAGGTCCACCCCAGAGGTAAACGACCAATGCCAGATGATTCCACTGAGAAGGAATTCAGCGATCCAGAAGGTTCTTCTAGCAGCAGGACCAGTTCCTATACTCGTAGAAAACAGAAGAAGCAAAAGACTTCTAAGAGTCACAAATTTGAGGAATTTAGAAAGGCCAAACCTCCCTCTTTCTACGGTGAGATAAAGAAGGGAGAGGAGGCTGAGGCATGGTTACTTGGGATGAAGAAATATTTCAGAGTCCATGACTTCTCAGAGAATATGAAGGCCCGAGTGGCCACTTTCAACCTGAACGGGAAAGCTTCCATCTGGTGGGAAGACCTTAAGAATGTGAAAGGGGTCTGCGAGGAGGACCTGTCTTGG
>ML791757.1:61116-71585 GCA_009831015.1 Picea engelmannii | reverse complement strand
AAGCGTATAGGAGAAGTGATCTGAACCGTCAGATCTTAGATCATAGTCCCGACAGCCGTCAGATTCGAGAAGTAGCATCGGAGTTAAACCCTAGTGTGCAGAGAAAGAGTCCTAGCCGTTGATCTCGGCAGGACACGTGTCGGTGTCCTGGAAGGCATAGGGACTTCACCCCTCGGAGATTTTAGGAGTGTAGAACCATTGCAATGGGAAGTCGCGAGTTGCGGATTCTCGATAGGATCTGAACCGTCCAAACAGTAGGGACACGTGGCAGAGGATCCCGGAGAGTCGGAGTTCGGCATATCGGGAATCGGCGTATCGGGGATTTCGAATGCATAGAGTTCTTGCCACTCGGAATCGCGATCCGCGATTTATCGATGAGATCTGAGCCGTCCTTTTACACGGGACAGGTGTCAGAGATTGGAAGAAAGTCGGGGTTCGGCATTTCGGAGTTTTCGAATACAAAGAAATCTTGCCATACGGAATCGCGATCCGCGAAACCCCGATGAGTGGGAGCTAGCTGTCGACACAGTAGCGGAGGAGGACACGTGTCAACACTCTGATGAGTCATCAGGATTTTGGAGGCATCGGGGTTTTACAGGTCAAAAGAACCGAGACCTCTTAAGCCTCGAAACTCCGATAGAGAACCTCAGCCATTGATCTCAGCCAGAACACGTGGCAAGAGATCCCGAAGAGTCGAGAATCGGGGCCACTCAAGTCTCGAAACAACGATAAGATCTGGACTGTCCATCGGAAGGACAGGTGTTAGAAGATCAAGCGCCATCGGTGTTTGACACATCGGGAAATCAGAATTTCTGAGGACAAGAGACCCGGGGCAGGATAAGTCGCGATATCCCGAGAAAAGGATCTCAACTGTGGATCTTGGTAGGACGCGTGGCAGGAGATCTGGGCGAGTCGACATTTGGAGCATCGGATTTTTCAAAGGCGAGGAAATCTTTCATATGGAAATCGCGATCCGCGATTTCCCGACGCAATCGTAACCGTTAGCCTGAGGGACGCGTGTCCAAAGATCTTGTATAGATCGGGGTTCGGCATCTCGGGACTCTCGATGACGAGAAACTCACGATAGGAGAAGTCACAAAATCCCGAAATACGACGGTCCCATAGTTATAGCATTCCAGTGGAGGACAGGTGTCACTCCATGCCATCATAGGGAGTGGGGGCCATAGACGCCAAAGCAAGGGACAGGTTTCGGAAGACCAAGCTGGGCCGTGAGTCAACGCTAAGTGGCATCGGGGATCAGAGGTTCGGAATTTACGAAGGCCTGTGCATCGCGGCATCATAAACCCCGAAACCCCGATGGGTAGCTATAAGGCTGCAGACATATGGTAGCAGGTCCTGTGTATTTGGGAGCTGAACCAAGAGAGCTATTGCGTAGGGGAGCGCGTCGGAATTCGGGGAAACGCGAGTCTTGAGGGTGAATGAATCTTGACACTAGAAACCCCGAATTCCCGATATAGAACCGGGGATTGGTATTTCGCTAATGCAAGTTTAGGGAGATTGTTCCTGTATGGGAGATTAATTCCCAAAATTTTTAAAATATGATAGTGGGTGTGTTACATTTTCATATAGAAAATATATGTGCAAGAAGTAATGGAAAAATTGTTGACCTCATGGGTGACATGTATCATATATAATCAAAGAAGGAGATAAAAAAAAAGGGTTGGAAACAAAAAATATTCCAAATGAAATTATTATATTAAATCCAAAGAACAACATATGGTTAGATCCAGAGAAAACCTTGCAAGATATGGTGAAATTTTATGATATTTCCATGGATGAAGAACATGGAAAATTGATTTTTGTCATCAAAATGGATGAGATCTAACTCATTAATAACGATAAATATGAAAGAGTTTCAGTCACGTTGATGAATAGGGTCATGGATCCTAATATTGAGGTAACTGATGGAAACCATTTTTCTATCCAATATGAGAATCACATATGGTGGTTGGGCTTGTTTCACATTTCTAAGGGGTCTCATGAAACATTCAAATGGATTTTTTTTTATCAAACTTCAATACCCACAACAATTGCCTCACATAGAATGGGAGAAAAACTTGATGTTGATTGTTATGGTTCATATGAAGTTGAATGTCATCTTTCATCTGATTTAAAAACATTAATGTGCATGTACAATGTTGGTCATGGTGCCAATGCAAAACATAGTTGAATTTATTGTATGCACACAAGGAAAAACGAAAAATTACCACATGGTGGGTGGTCAAATGGGGATTATGAGTTGTCAACAAGACATCATTCCAAATAGAGATGATATGGATAAAAATATGGATCCCATACTACCTATACCAGTTACAAGAGTACACATATGTACACTCCATGCATTTGTAAGAAATGTTGATAAATTAGTGTATCTTTCTATTCTATTTGCTTGGAATAAGAGGCCTCAAGAAATTTCTAAAAATTCAATTGAAGCAATTGAAAAGGTTCTTTCTAATGTTGGTTTACATGGAGGTAATGTAAAAATTTGCAAAGATACAAAATTGTCAAGGGCTTGAGGTAATGTTCCTTTTAAACCATCCATGGGAAGGATTGAAGAACAACACTTTAGTGCAGTCGTCAAACCATCAGAAAAAGGTCAGTGTGAAATTTATAAGGATATTATTGATGCAAAGGATGATCGAATTGTTGATGCAAAATCTGCATTAAGAAAAAAAAAAATTGGATGGCACTTTCTTCTTTGTTTCCATTAATGGACAAGGAGAAATTTGAAAAAGGGGATGATATGTATTTCCCTAAAGAAGTTACACATTTTACAAAAGAAATGATTGGAGCATGGGAATAAAATGAGATCACACATTACATGGTAGGCTTCATGTTCAAAACCTCTTTGTGAATCATGTTCAAGACTTTTTATAATGTCATTTTATGATTACCAAATTTAATTTATTGTTTTTATGTTGGCAACACATACTTTACGCTCATAGACCATGGTTTGCTTAAGAGTATGGATCATAGGAATTTGGAATATAAAAGGAATGGAAAAGTCTGATAAGAAAGTGAGGGTAGCATACCATAAAATTGTTCAACAAGGAGGTGGTTGAACTCTTCCAAATCCACTTGTTCAAATGTTTCAATGGTTTTATAGATACATAGTATCAAGGTTTCCTTAAGAAGTAAACACTACTAGTGAAGAATCTATTAAAGAATGGATACATGATGCACATATAAAGAAAAAGTGTGAAACATGGGAAAAATCTGAAGGTAGAAATTCTTGTATAGAATGAAATTCAAAAAGATAAAGGAAGGGAAGAAAATGGGTTTTGGAAGAAGATATTGGCCAAATAGAAACACAAATTATGAAAAATGAGTCTCAAAGTAGTACATAAGGAAATGAACTAGCTACAAGTAGAGGACATAAGGTAAGAGATATCAAGGGGAACGATGAAATTATGAATGGAAATGTCTTGTTAGTAGAAAGCATAGATGGGCAAGTTGTTATGCAAGATGAAGGGGGTTTCCAAGAATATGCATCACTAGGAGAAGGAAGGAAGTTTCTAGAAAATACAATAGCAGACATGGAATAGGACTGGCAATAAAATATCACCAATATTGGGCACGAAGACTAGGAAGGAGGTGGCACTTAAGGAGTATATAGAGACTGGAATGGTATTTTTGAAGGTGTGTATATGGTATAGTGTTGATCAAGCTTGATGCCACTACCAAATTGGCCTATTCTGAAATTTGATTTTTAATTGTGTATACAAACTTAATGTATTCTCATCCCATTTTCCTATTTCTTGGTTATTTATATGTCTTGGATATTGGTGTTTTATTATCTTCAACTTTTTTGTGAGTTTTTTCTCTAAATTGGGTGTGGATTTATCAATATTGTAGTGCTCTTCTTTTTAATATCCATTGTGTGGGATGCATGTCTTAATGATTTTTTTTTTGGTTTAATATTATCTAACTTTAACACAAAAACATGACTATATGTTATAGGATCTGCAATCTATGCTTCAAACACTACTACATATCGATGGAACAATCGACGTTGTACTCCAGCCGTTTTGATAAAATCAGTCGTACTGTCGGATTTTTTTTTTTCTTTTGTATTTTTTTAAGAAAGTCCCCGATGTTCATTGGTAATCCAATGATTGTGACATCATCATCAGTTATTCAACTATTAATTAAAAACTGTTGGATATCCGATGCCCTAAGACATCGTTGCCTCTTCGACGATTGACCAAGTCAAATGTCCCCATATCAAAGATTGAAAAAGTCAATAACTTTTTACCATTAAGAAAAGTCTCTCTAGTCGACATCCATCGGAAGTCCGACAACAAAGGGATATATAATTAGAAAAAATACAAATATTAGATATCCTCGACGTGGTTGCTATACAAGCGACGATTTGCAAATTAGGTTATATATAGGGGATATTTTTTGGTCAGAATATATTTTTTATTTATTTTGTTACTTGCATTACAAATAGTTATACTACTTTGGTTGATTTTTGAAGATAATCATCACTAAAAATTTGGTAAGGAAAAATTTCACATAACATTCCTCTGGGAGGACAAGGAGACGTGAGAGATGCATTGGAGGCTTTGGGTGATCAAAAATGTTTTTTCCCTTGAAAAAAGCGCACGGGCCATAACAGGAGACTTTTAATAAAAAAAGTTAAAAAACATTGCACGGAGTATGGAAACCTTGAAGGCAAGCATGAATATCATCCCTTGGTAAGTTATTCATTATATGTCTTTATATTGTAGATTTTTTTTGTAAACTTTTATATGTTAAATGTAGAAGAAAAATAATGAATTATTTTTTCTTTATGGATAAATTCTATGTACACAACAAATTGAGAGTAAGTTAAGAATATAAGAAGTAGATATACGATGTATATTTTTAATAAGGTTTAGGGTAGGGTTGTGGTTAAGGTGTTAGGGTTTAAGGTAGTTTTAGGAGGTTTAGGCCCTTATATCATATTTATAGGTTAATTGTGTTTTAGGGAGTAAGGGTTAGGGATTAAGGGGTTAGGTTGGGTTAGGGGTTAATAGTTTAGGGGCTTAAGGGGATAGTGGTTATTGGTTAAGGGTTTAGGGGTTAAGGTGAATGGGGTTAAGGTGTTAAGGTGTTAAGGATTAGAGGGATAGGGTATGAGGGGTTAGGGGATAAGGATTAAAGTGTTATGGTTTAATGGTTTAGAGGTTAGGGTTGGGTTAAGGGTTAGGGATCATAGGGTTATGTTGGACACACCAAGAACACTAAGATGGGGGGGTGAATTAGTGTGTGGGATTTTACAAATTGTTCTCACTTCAAGTTAGCAACCATTTCAAAACACAATATTTTACATTATCATTGTAAGATTGCATGTAACCATTAATCAATGACATCCATAAATAATAAAGAGCAATCAATCCATAAGAACAATGAACACAAGAGACACCATATGTATGTGTAAGATTTTGTATTATGTTTTACATGTGACTATAATCACGAGGTTTTTATCAACACCAACTAAAGTAAGGAGAACCAACTCCAAGGAGAGCAACAACTCTCAATATAACACCAACTCTCAAGCAAGACTCAACTCGCCGCAAGACTCGGCTTGCCACAAGACTCAACTTGTCAATAGAATGCAATCTATCCAACTAGAATTGATCTAGTAGTACAACCAACACAAATACAAGTCAACCAGTTATAGAATATGCTCCAACAAATAATCAAAGATCTACAACAAATGATCATCACAATAATATGCCCATACAATCAACCAAACACTTCATCAACCTCCCTTCATTCACGATGTCATGCAATCAACAAGTTACCTCAACATGTAAGATCCACCATGAGCTCAATTTTATGTTTTTGATTATGAAATTTCTATCTGAGGTACTCCTACATGTACTGTCATACATCTGCAAATTTCATAGTCTTAGACCAAGACTTCATCTTCCCTTGAATTTCTCCTTTTTTCACTTCATCTTCTCTATGAAATTCATACCAAGATTGTTCCAATAGATCACCATACCAGAAATCACCGACCTCAAGTGCAGATACACATATACAATATCATCTCATGCACTTTTTCACTTACTTTCCAAATGAACCAAGCATAGTTGTGTTTATACTCTTTCATGCTCAACCCTAGTTTAGGCTTAGAGATGACTTGTACCAAAAGTTACAACTAAATTAACCACTTATAAAACCTTTGGGACCAATGCATGACCACTTTAAAACTACTTGGTACAATACATAACCACCATTGACCATTATTTCGGGTCTTGAACTTTAAACCTTCATGTCTCCTCAATCATGAGGAACCACATGGAATACCACCTATCACTGGAAAGGGAACGAAGAGCACTAACCATTCATATGATTTCAACAACCATATAACCTATTTTTCATGAATCGATAACAGGTATGGATCAATTTATTTTAATTCGATCTCATTCCTTTTTATTTTATTCTTAAGCTTCGGTTGCTTCCTCAGCTCTCCAACAAATAAAATTTGATATTTTCAGTTAGATTTCCAATGCATTAGATGTATTTGATCACTTAATATCAGTCAGGAAGAATCTAGATCATGTTTGGTTCAAAGTTTCTTCCTGACAGAGAGAAAATTCTTCCTCTATATGTTGAATTCGCACAGACGCACTTTCAGGACCTTTATTCCATATGACCATAGGCAGTGACTTATAGCTTAGTAAAATGAGTGCTTAATAACTTATCAATATTGATAGTTTCATTTTCTTAGCACGTTTGAGATGGACAGTTCTCCTTCACTTCGGGACTTCACCCTTCGACACTTCGGGAAGTTGTTGGTAAGAGAAATTGGATATCCCTAAAATATGTACTCCCTAAGTGACGTAGCTTGTTGACGTCACTATTGATGTGGGACTAGCTGAGTGGATACCATGTGTCACCTTTGTATTCTTCCACTTGTCTTACTTCATGGCTTCAGTACTTCGTGGATTCAGGAGTTTTGGAAATTTTATACAATCGTTCGATTATTGCCAAAGTGTTGAATTGATCTACCACCATAGATTTTCAACTGTCTTGATCCTATGGCATTTTTTTATTCTGAAACTCCAGGGTTCGAGAGGTATTGGTTCATATGAGTTGTTTATCACTAGAGTAGGTCAAGGCTAGATTTGACCACTTTCTTTCTTAGCGTGCTCTGATAGTTTACACTCCAGATCAATGGTTGACGAGATTTTTTGATCCGATAGTTGATGAGAGTTCTTGACTCTGGGGTTGTGGCCTTCGGGTAAAATTACCTATTTTAGACTCCTTTTCACCAGACTGGTTAGTGTCAGAGTTGACCATCCTCTTTCCTTTAGTGTGATCTTACGGTTCCAATATTTTCACTCTAGATCAACGGTTGACAACAATTCGTGACCTCGGGGATTCTGTCTTCAGGTAAACTTACCTGTTCTAGGCTCCTTTTCACCGTAGTGATCAGTGCTGGTGTTTAACGCCTATTCCAATGGCTCGTGTTTCTCCTAAGGAGATATTACATCAATGCTATGAATGAGTTATTTTAATTCAAAACTCCGGGATATTGTGGCTTACATTATCCGTCCACTAAACTTGATCGGATGGTCGAGAATTCATCTAAAGTCTCTCCTTGATATAACGACTGTAGAGATCATCTGAAGATCCTTATTCAGATATAATGGTTGATATTTATTCCTTCCCAACCTATGACTTCACCTTGATCTAACAGTCCTTTATTGTCTCGAAATAAGAATGAATGGCTCATGTGTGTCATCTCTTCTGAGCTTCGATTAATGTTCTTCCTTCTTATCTTTAGATTTATACTAGATTCCTTTGCACCATGTTGAACTCAATGACAATATTTCCAACAATCTCCTCCTTTGTCATTGATGGAAACAAACCAACTTCATACATAAACTCCCCCTGTGATGATTCTTCTCTCCATTAAAGTTACTCTCCCCCTTTGACATCGATGGAAAAGGGTTTCTCCCTCTATGATCGACCTTTGTCTGTATTCATGTTGCTGACCAATCTGTTGAACCTCGGGTAACTCTCCCTGCAATCATGCTCTGCCTAAACTGGATGAATCCCCCTGTCAATGTGCTATCTCTGCCTTTGAATACTCTCCCCCATTGTTTCTAAGGGGTCTCTTTTCCTGCCGAGTTCTCTCCCCATGTCATCTCTACAATATTCCATGTACACCATTGTATACAAAATACTATTGTCGCTGCGAATACTATTATTCTACTGGAACACTACACAAATGATCCTTGAACCTATCCATTGCTTCTCATCAATATCTGACCAGATGTATACATCTATATCCATGATGCTTCTCTATTTTACAGTGATCTAAAGTCATATGAAAGACTTTATACTCTTCTTGTCTCACGATGACAACTCTTTGTGCAAGAATTAACTCCACTCATGTTCACTTGTTAAGTATTTGCTATCCACATCTGGGAGTGTCATGGTCTCTCGGCCTTTGTTCTCTGATCTTCTATTCTTGCAACTTCATCTTTCTTCCATGTTTCATTTACTCTTCTTTTTGTATTGTATGAAGCATTTCTCATTGAATGTCTCCTTGAGTTCCAACAGTCCTAGGCTTTGTGTCCAAATCCACCACAATTGTAGCATCTCATAGTGTGACAATGTGCAACAATATGTGCAACAAGATTGCATTTCCAACATCTTACATTGTTGTTGAATCTACCAACATATTTTCTTCCATGATTCCTACAATCTAATGCTATAAGACCATATTCATTACAATAAAATTAATGACCATTAAAAACACTTCCATACCTGCCCCTTTGACACATCCTTGAAGGTGTCTCTCTTCTAAACTTTCTTTGAGGTGTATGAGTAGCTTCTTGATTTCTTCCTTTATATGATCTTCTAAATATTGTAGTGTTTCTTTCACTCTTTGAACATGAAGGACCTGCATCAGACCTTCTTTCACCCTTTACAAATGAAATACCTGCATCAAGATTCATAGAAGTACCAACTTCTTCCTTGTTGTAGACAAGACATGATTTATCATTTGATGATCTTTGACTATTCAAGATCTCATACAATATTGTATAGTTGTTCATGAAATTGACATGGGTGTTTGAATTCTCAACTTTATTTATAATATCCACAACTTCTGCTTCCATCTTATGACATGACTCTTCCCTTTCGTTCAATTGGTTCTTCACTAGCTCCTCTCTTCTTTTGGCTTCTTCAAGTTGGGTCTTCAGATTGACATTGCTTTCTCTTATTTCTTCTAGATCTGCAAGATTTATGCTAAGCTCGTCATCTTCCTTCTTCTTTTCTTTTTCTTGACTGATTTCATTCTTGAATCTCTCGATCTCTTCTTTCATTTCTTCTAACTAAATATCTTGCTCCGATATGACCTTTTCATTTTCTTTGAGAATTTGATTTATTTCCAAGATATTCTTTTGATTCTTTTCAAGAAGTTATTTAGTGTACTCGTGAAGATATATATATTCTAAATAACTATGGTCATAGTGGTAATTAACAAAACCCCAATCAACTTTTTTTTTAATCTTTGACAATTCTTCTTCTACTTCTTCCATGGGATAAATGCTAACATAAATTTATTTTATTGTATCTGAATCTTTTTCTTTACTTGTAGGGGAATATTCAACATCAACATTATTGCAATCGGAATATTGTGGAGAGTATTTACCTTCATTGATAGTAGAGTCTTCCTTCTCATCCTTAATAGGAATGTCTTATGTGTCTTCTCTTTTAATTTGATACACCTTCTCTAACTTCATCCATAAGTCCTTAGAGGATGTGCATAGTCCCATGCTAGCTTTGATGGTATTTGATAGTCCATTGAAAATAATCTTCAATTCCACTTCATTGTTCTTCCTTAATCTTCAATCGATGTTTCGAGGTAATGAGTCCAAAAACACCTGCTCCTTTTGATTTCAAATACTCTTTTAGTTTTACTCTCCATCTCGAATAATCTATCTCATCAAAGAATGGAACCTCATATGTAGAGGGAATTTCTTGACCATCCCTATGTTTCTCCATGGATCTCCTTCAATATTGTTAAGATTATAGTGAAGGTTTTCTTTGATACCAATTGTTGGACACACCAACCACACTAAGAGGGGGGGGTGAATTAGTGTGTGGGATTTTACAACTTTTTCTCACTTCAAGTTAGCAACCATTTCAAAAAATAATATTACACATCATCATTGTAAGATTGCATGTAACCATTCACCAATTACATCCATCAATAATAAATAGCAATCAATACATAAGCACAATGAAAAAAAGAGACACTATATGTATGTGTAGGGTTTTGTATTATGTTTTACACATGACTACAATCATGGGGTTTTATTAGCACCAACTGAAGTAAGGAGCACCAACTCCAAGGAGGGAACAAACTCTCAATAGAGCAGCAAATCTCAAGCAATATACGGCTTGGCACAAGACTCGGCTTGTTGATAGAATGAAAT
>ML791757.1:19342-30546 GCA_009831015.1 Picea engelmannii | reverse complement strand
TAGAAATCCCACAATGTTCAAAAAGTAATAATCCACCATCCTTACAATCAGGGATGATTTTAAGGATGGAAATTTATTTTAAAATGTAGAAACCTTGGCGAATATTACTAATCCTTCATATGTCAACTATAAATGTTTGGCAATATTTTTTTAAAAATATTCAAATTTATAAGTATTTTATATAGTTTTTATAAAAGTTTGGTGATTTTTGAGGTAAAATAATTTTGTCATATAGAATTTGGGCGAATCATTTTTAAAAAAACGAATCTCATTTTTGGAAAAACCATGGAAAATTAGCCCATGAGCGAAATTTACCCCTAAAATCATCCCTGCAAGTTACAGTAAATAACTGCGCATCGGGGAAATTATCATCCAAATTACCTACATTCTCTCCCATTAATATGCATGAGAGATGATATAGTCTTACATTCAACTTTCCTGGTTTTACTGTGACCTCAAATTTATATTCCTGAAATAATAACAACCATCTGCATATTATTCCTCCTAATACAAGATTATTGCGTAAGTACTTTAAGGAAGAATGGTATGTATACATCTTGAAGTGGGACCCCAATAAGTAGTGCCTCAATTTTTGTAGTGCACATACCATTGCTGATCCTTCCCATTCTGTAGTGGTATAATTCTTTTCAGATGTAGACAATTTCCTACTTGCAAACAAAATTGAATGATCGATGTCCCCCTCTCCTGGTTGTGACAACACTGCACCTAGTGCTATGGATGATGCATCTACATATACATGGAACTCTTTGTTCCACTCCAGAAAGATAAAAATGGGTGTGGTCACCATTTTTTTCTTCAAAGTGTTCATCCCCTTCTGGCAATCCCCATTCCATTGAAACTTGGCTTCCTTCTTCAATAACTTTTCCATGGGTGTTGTAATCTGCACATATCCTTTGATAAACTTCCTGTTATAACCTGTATGAACCTAAGTTTCCCTTATATTTCCAATTGACATTGGAGGCTCCAATTCCATAATTATTGCAATTTTGGTTGGATCAACTAAGAGTCCTTGTCTTCATACTACATGTCCTAGTAGAATTCCAAATGGTGCACAAAAGATACACTTCTTTAAGTTCAATGAGATATGAAACAGACTTCATCGATCTAACATGAGATGAAGAACTTAAATATGATCCTGCAGTAGACTGAACACCATCCAATCATCTAAGTAAACTTCCAGAAATTCATGGATGACCTCCTTGAATGTTGTTGCTACTACTGTAGAAAACACCGCAGGGGAATTCTTCAATCCAAATGGCATCACTTTATACTGATAACTACCCCAATCCATCGCAAAAGTGTTGTTTTGTCTATATTCCTCTGCAATTCTTATTTGATGGTACCCAGAGAATCCATCTATAAATGAATACGTTTCTTGACATCCTACATTATCCAATACTTCATTCGTGAATGGTGTTGGGAATGGGTCATGTAAGAATGCATCATTCATATTCCTTAGATACACGGAGATCGTAATTCCTCATGTCTTCTTATCCTGCATCACCATTGGGCTAATCCATTTGGATTCTTCGAATGGATCAATGATACTTGCATCTAGAATCCTTTCTATTCAGCCTTGACCATCTCCTTGTACCTCGGGTTTAACCTGTAAGGTCTCTGTCATATTGGCTTATCTCCAGGTTTTAGTGGGATCTTCATCTCACCTAAGTCGCATGTTATCCCCTTCATCTCTGAGAATGTGGTTGGAATTCAATGCTGATATTCCCGCAATAATCATGCAACCTTCTCAATTGTCTCATTGTTCCAATATTCTCCTATTTGCGCAAACTTAGGATTCTTCGTTGTCCCAATGTTGACCTTCTTCGTCTTGATAGGCTATGTGTATGCAGCGGATGCAAGCTTTATCCTTATACTACACATGTTCCTTCTATCCCAGGTACTTTTATATTTCTGGGATCCTCTTCTTCCTATTCCTCCTTCATTGCATTCACTACAAGGAAAATACCCTATGGCGAATCTTTTTGTGGAAGCCCTATAAAAATAGCCAAAAACTTTGTTTTTAGTGGAGGTACATGGGCAGATGGTTTAGCAGAAGTTTTTTTAATGGTTCATTTATAATACAATATTTAACCAGTGCACCACAAGAAATCAATGCATCGATGCTAATAGACAATGGTTCACCATTACAGAGTTATTTAGAAAAAAGAAGAAAACAACGGTGTGCATCATATAAAAGAAACTCATGAGCACCGATGTGCATGAAACGGGTGCACCGGTGTGCAACAAATAGGTTCACCATCTTCACATTTGTTTTTTTTTAAATTCATATCAGTGATTCGTTGTCCATTGGGCATAGTGGTGCATTCCAAACTGGTGCATAATCACAAAGTTTAAAAAGAAAATAAAGGTGTGTTCCTTGTGGCGTTGTGCCACCAGAAATCAACACACCGATATGAATATAAAATGGTGCACCATTGTAGATTTATTTAAAAAACATAAAAATCAATGGTGTGCATCATATAAAATAAGCTTGCGAGCACCGATGCATAAGAAACATGTGCCTCGGTGTGCAACAAACAGGTGCATAGTCTTTGATTTTTTTTTAAATGCATAACAGTGCATCTTTGTCCTCTAGACGCACCATCACGTTCCATATGGTGCACCGTCAAAAGTTTTTTTAAAATAACGTTGCGCTATTTGCAGCGGTGAGCATTGGTGCTCTTAACGCGAGTGCATCGGAACAAGGGTAAATAAAAAAAAAAACCACAGTAAAAGACCATTTTTACAATTTCGAGTGCAAAGAAGCTATCAAACACCGGTGCCACATTTTTCCAATAGAATTACACTATCTTTGGTGCTTCCATTGCTTGATTTGTTTCCATCCAGTGCTCGGTTAGTGGGATTCCAATTTTTCCATATGGTGGGAAAAAAAAAAAAATTCACTACATCCCAACCATGCCACCTCGAAGAGAAAATGACTGGGTAAACTCTTTATTTCTTTGTACACTATATTTCTGGGTACACTATATTTCTTTGTAAACTCTTTATTTCAATTTTATTTTTTTATGCGCAGTGTGTTTGAGTCATTCCGCTCAAACTGCGCGCGGTGCACCCTGTAAATTTTATAGGGCCCACCAAAGATATATATTTCATTTTAATCGTTGCATCATAATATGAAACACACTGATGCGTACTTATAAACGATGCATCGGTGCATTCCCAATAAATGATGCACCGTCGAAAACAAATACTTTCCATTAAACTATCTATTGTTTTAGTGAACGCATCGGTGCGTTTGTAAAAATATACACACCATTTAATGGAAACTATTTATTTTCAACAATGTGTTCCTAGTAAATACACCAGTGTGTTGTTTACAATGAAGGTACGGATGCGTTCATAATAAATGACACACCATCGAAAATAAATGGTTTCCATTAAACAATGATTTTTTCATAGTGAACAGACCGATGTGTTCTTAAAAATATATGCACCGTTGAAAAGTGAGTTGTTCAAGTGGGGCGTCCTTTATAGTTAATGCACCGGTGCGTACACAATAAACTACGCACTATGGGAATTAATTTTTTTTCAATCGATGCATGGATTATACAGAATGGACCGATGCACAAGAATCGATGCAACACACCATTTAAAATGAGTGTCTATTTTAATCAGTGCGTCATGATGAATGGAATGCACTTGTGCATCGTAGTATCTAGACGTACCATGATTTCATGGTGCATTGTATACAACAAGGCGCACCAGTGCGTTGATAATTACTACGCACTCCCTAAAATAAACTACATTTTGCATGCTATGTGTAAGATATGTGTGCACATTGTGGGTGGTGAGTTACTATTTTGTAGACGCACCGAAGGTTAATTTTTTTGTTTTTTTGAAAAAAAATCATGTTTTCATATTTTGAAATAAATTATCATTTACTGAAAAAAAAAAAAAAAAAATTATGTTTATGTATGATGTTGATGTAATTTATATGTTAATTATGCAAATAAATCAACACATGGAGGAGCAACAACATAGAGTGGACTAGTAAAATATGGTTTGGGAGTGGGAGGCCAAAGAGAGGGAGAGGGGTTTGTACCCTTTTCCTAGTACTACAACTACATGGGTCCTCTTGAGTAATGTAGACCTCCTAAAGTACTACGAGGAGGATACATCCTTGAAGGGGAATTACTCCTTTCTTGCACAGTTTATCTGTCGATGGGATGTTCATCAGTAGGAATTCAAAATCGCTCCTCATCAGTGGTACCATCCCACTCGGGAGGATATTTATTTTATCACTAGGCTATCTAGGAAAGGGGAGGATTTTCCCTAGTTTCCTAATGTCCCATTGGGCGTTGTAGATGAGATTCATCTTTTCTACTCTCGGAGTTATAATGTGCACAATATACCTTCTCCTGGTGATTTTCAAGTGGTTGGTGGACAGTTATGGATCACCTCATTTGGTGCAGAGGATGTTAGGTGGCTCTCACTGTTATTGTCGACCATTTCACACTTTACTGGTGATGATCAATGCATTATTTGCACACTTTTATATTATGTTTATTCTTTGATAAAGAGGCCACAACTTATTAGGTGGTATGACATTTTCTTGAGGCATTTTTATATAGCACTAGATATATTTCGTGCTATGATATATGGGAGGGTGAAGTTCCCATTTCCTTCAGAGTTATTTTGTTTGTTTTTTGAGAGGTTTCCAGAGATGAGACCTAGTTTTGTTCGTCATCCTCCTAGGTCAATGACCGTGATGCGGATGCACATGTGGGGTGAGATGATTCCCAAGAGGGGCATGCCCGATTTTCTAGCTAGGATTAGCCAATGAGGAAGATCACGTGTTTGTGATGGTGTCGTTCCCTTATGCGGTGATGGATAGGTGAGGATGTCCCAACATCCTCTTCACAATAGATGAGCCACCAGATGATCGAGGTAATATTTAAATTAATCTTGTACTTTCATTTTAATGTCTTACTTAATTCAAATAAATTTTATTCTAGCATGTTCTTTAACGTATTTTATGAAATTGTTTAATGAAATTGTCGACTAATTATTAATTTTTGTTATATTTTGCATATGTTGGCACATTTGTTTGGGACATGCTTCCTCCCCCACCACCTGATGCAGATGAGGATATGGTTGAGGATGCGACGAGTTAGGGTCCTTAGCCGCATATACCACCCGACATGTTCTGTAGGCCCGATATCAGATATAGGATGGAGGCATGTAATAGACTGAGTGTATTTTTTGTTGGCATGGGAGTCCTCCCTATAAAAATGTGATACATCAAGGCTGACCTTGATCTCTTGCATCTCTGGACAAACTTGTCAGGAAATATGACGTCTCTTATGCGTCATATCATTGGAGATGTCAGGTTACTGGTAGGTATGAGGGATGGTGTTACAACTAATTTTACCTCACCCCAAGAAACTTTCTAATATGGAATTTCCATTTCCCTATGCAGACTTCAAGTCCCCTTTTGTACTTTCTAGAGTAAAAAAATCATATTTTTCCACATATGCGCACCCTACCAGTTAGACAACATGCATACATGCAGGTTGCACCACTAAATCCCACATAGACTGGGTTTGGTGCCCAAAATTAAAAATTGTGTCGGGTTTCCATGTCACGTCATGAGATCCATGATCCTTGACCTTCCATATACGGGAAATGGTCTGACTCGTCCCTTCAGTTCCATTTGAAGGATATAAATTGAGCCATATCCAATCCGTTGAAGAGGAGAGAATTCAACTTTTGAGAGAAAAGATACTCTCAAGAAATTTCACTTCACATTGAGTCTACATCCCTTTATCCTTGAAATCTTGAACACATTGTTCATCCCCCAAGCTCTTCCCTCTTTGATGGAGAACCTCATTGTCTCGTATATATGAGCTTTCCTTTGGTGGAGGATTGAAGTGGTGGAGGCCCAGCTGGAAGGGACTTAGTTTCTCGGTTCCGAGATGAGCCAACATGGAAATTTGTCACTTGTATACTTGTGTTGATTATCTTAATAGAAATACTCTTTTCTCGTTCAATTGATATATTGAAAATATTTAAATTATTATTCCATGGGTGTATTTGTCATGTATGTTAATGGATTATGCTATTTTATATGCTAAAATTATATATTATCACCATATGATTGCGTATCTTGGTTGTTGAGGAAAAGTTGCAAGTATAGAGATTTGATTTGTGTGCTCAATGGTGGTCTTCATCCAACGTCTGGACGAGGTAGGCTCTTTATATTGTCTTGTTAGAATCTTAATTTATATAGAATACTTGAGACTAGAGTTTATTTGTGCATTCATTCTGTCTATTGTGGTTTGCCCCATGCCATAGAGTGATTTTCCTCATAGCAGAATTGGTGACCATACTGGGGATTGAATCTTCCATTTTTGTGTTTGGATTTTTTTTGTCCTTCGATTTCTCTCTGTTATCCCGAGTTTCCTTGTTGCATGATTTATTGACAACCTATTTTTACTTTGTATCTAAGTTTCTTGGTCTTATCCATTCCCTGGCAGTGTTTTAATACTTATACATGGGTTTTCCCTTGACAGACGCATACATACGTGATTTGTCCTTCTATAGGGTGTGTACATACGCGATTTTTTATTAAATAGTCACGTACATCAACCTTGTTTCTTACTAGATGAGTTTGATGTTTGTTGGGTGAGTTTGGTTGGTTGTTGAGTCTTCTTGGGTATCTTTCCTAGTTGTTGGGTGCTTACAGAGTGATAGGAGACCTTCTTATTTTTGTATTTTCAGGCAATATTCTTTCTTATCATATTTTTCATTAGTTTTCCTTGCATCTTGGTCTAAGTGTTTGCTTGTTGGTATCCTTCTTGGCTTGTCTCTTTATTCAATGCTTTCATTTTATTTCTTTATATCGAAAATACAAAAAAAAAATGCTCATTTTGCATTATGGCATTTTATATTTTGGTTATTTAGTATTGATCTTGAAATATGAGTAAGATTGCATTGTATTGAAATTGTAGAAGTTGGATTGAAAGTTTCATTTTAAAAAGCTTACCATGTTTTGAGAATTTAAGATTAGGACTTAGCACTTTGTTTATATTCATTTATTTTATATTTTGAGTCATAACATCATAAGTTTCAAGACCACATATCTTGAGTAAACAAAGCCATTAAAATTAATGTTGATTAATTAAAATTGATTAGAAATGATTTTATCTTTCAGAGTATAAAAACAAGCATAGGATATAGGGCCTTGGAATAGGATTTTGTGAGTAAACTTCTCCAAGGCTATTAAACTCAACACATGTGTATGACAAGAGAGTGGTGAAATCCAATATGTAATTAGTGACATCGGGTTTCTTCCCTCACACCGGAGTTAAACATTGTTGAAATTACCAAGACAACTGAGAGGGGGGTTGAATCAATTGTTATTGTGCTTAAACAATTTTAAGTCTACTAAAACATTCTTAATCTTTCTTCAAGTGATCATAAATATTATACAACATATGGACAACATAAATAATGAGCATCAGTCACACATAATATATACACAGAGATAGATTTTCACGAGGAAACCCATAAAGGGAGAAAACCTCTTCTTCTTCGAAATGATAGGAAGTCTTTTAAGTTTTGTACATAATTTATAATTGAGCACCAACTCAATGTGAGGATACTACCTCTATTTTAGAAGCTCCAACTTGTTTGAGAGAACCAACTCTTTGGTTTCTCTATCACCCACTAGAAGAAAGCACCAACTCCCTGAGTGTTCCAGCATCGACTGGATGGAAGCACCTACTTCCACTTATACAAGAACCAACTTGTTTGAGAGAACCACCTCTCTGGTTTCTCTAGCCCCCACTAGAAGGAAGAACCAACTCTCTGAGTGTTCCAGCACCAACTAGATGGAAGCACCAACTTCCAGTTACATCGTGATGCAGGAGCATCGCCAACTCAGCAAGCGAGCCAGCATGGAAGACAATGTACAACCGGACAAGTCCAAACGAAACTTTTGAAATTTCATACAAGATGATGTGCCAATGTATAAATGCACCATTTATGAGAGAGTGCCTTTGTATGTTGTATCAGAACTCGAGCCATACGCTCTTGTCTGAAGTAGATAAGGAGGCATTTATTCTAGTTAATGGTGGTAGATAGGATTTATTTCTAGATTAGACAGTTTTAGATGGGAGGAGGGAAAATGGATATAGAAACCCTCACTTGTACATTGTAACATTATTGAATAGGAGAGAAGAAGAGAAAGCAGAGAACTGTGTAGAGAACATCCATGTATAGATATTGAATTAATAAGAGAGCTTTGATTCAAATCCATGGTTGTGTGTCTATTCTCTGTGTTGATGTTGTTATTATTATGAATATTTGCTTCCTGTCATACGTTTGCTTTTATATGTGGTGTATGTGATTTCATGGTTCATTGAAGTCCGAAGGGAAGAGTGAATGAGTTTCAATTGTTTCTCTAGCTGAACCAGAGAATTCCTGCAAGGAGTGCAGTTGAATTTGTCCGCAAGGAGTGCGTGACTGTAGGGTTCAATCAAAGAAAGCTATTGTCCTCATTCATCTCAGAAGTGCAGATTTGGCACCGGAGCCGTGCAAGGCGTGCGCAGGCTAAATGGAGTCTCAGAGTTTCGATTCTGAGCAAAGGGAATTAAGACTGTTGCTGCAGGTTTGTGCACAGAGTCGAAGCTTCAACACTTAGGCGTTGTTGAAGATTTTCCACAAGGAGTGTGTGCAAAAAATTCTCCTAAGGACTTGTGAAGCTGAGGACAAGCTCAGGAGGAATAGGCCTACAAGTTCACTAAAGAGGAAGTGCAGGAGTTGCTGTGGAAAGCCTGGGAGAAGCACCATAGGTTGGCGAGTGGTTAAACAATCTTTCACGGAGGAAGCCTTTAATTCATTTTGCAGAAAATATCAAAGGAAGGACGAACGGTTGAAATCCCATGGAGAGATTTCACGAGAATCGAGGACCGTTATATCTTGCAAAGGTGCACGTAGATTACAGCGCGAGCATTAGAAGTTCGAAGCTCAGGAGGAAGTAGCGTCATCGATCTAGGGTCACAGGGACCGTCAGATCTACTCGTGATATCGCATATATCGCGAGTTGAAGCACCAAGTCATTGGAGGGGGAGTGGCAATATCCTGAGGAGCGATTTCCCTGATAGGCTCAGAACTGTCGATCTTGAAGGACGCGTGTCAGGAGATCCCGAGGAGTAGGGGATCGGAGAATCAGGGTTCTCAACGACAGGGAATGCTTGCATGTTGGATTTGTGATCTGCGATATCCTGACAGTGACGTGGTAGTGTGGGACCACGAGGATTAGTGGAGTATAGGTGGTAACTTACTGGGGATCGGGAAAAGGCAAGACCCGAGATCATCGACATCAGGACTCATGATCCCGTGAGCTCTGAAATCCCGATAGATGGATAGAAGGTGGAGGAGTCCAGTCCACACGTGTATCGGAGAATCGACACATCGAGATTCGAAGATTGGAGTTTCAATTTGTTGACATCGCGAGTAGCAATTTCCCGATATGGAGAATTCCGATAGCAGAATGGAAGTCAACGCTGAATCGCATTGGGTTTTGGGAAATCGTGAAGTAAGGAACATGCGACCATAGGATTCGCGAAATCGCAAAGTCTGATTTCCCGATATAGAAGGGAGGTCACTTGAGAGTTGTTGTGGGTAAGAGACGTTCCTGACAGGGAATAAGAGGAACCTTTGAATTTCTTTGGGCCAATTGGGGAAGGAAGATCCTGTGAGAGCGATCGCGCTCCGAGGAGAGCGGTTGCGTCAGAGTGGTATCAGAGCAGGAATAGTTCTTTGCTTTCTATAGCAAAGAAGGAGAAGGAGTAAATACACCATGCCGCCCAGAAGAGAGAGACAATCACCAGACCTAGAAGACAGGGAGGTGCGAAGAAGAGGTAGGCCGGCAGGGAATCCAGAAATGGAGAGACAAATGCGAGATCTTCGAACAAGACTCGAGGAGATGGAGACAGCTCAGAGACACGGAGTTGGTGCAGGGGATCTTAGTGATTTCGAGGTGGAAGAGGAAGCTGGACATGAAGAAGAGGTCACAGCAGAGGATTCGTCAACCGACCGGTTAATCAAAGCCATTTTCAGGATGATTTCCAAGACCAAAATGGACATTCCAGTCTATGAAGGAAGCATGGATGCATAAGAGTTACTGGATTGGATCCGAGCTCTTGACACCTACTTCGATTATGTGGATATCGAAGAGGATAATAAGGTAAGACATGATGTCATGCATTTGAAAGGACATGCAGCATTGTGGTGGGACGAGCTACAAGCTGATAGATGCTACAAAGGCAAGCAAAAGATCAAAAGCTGGGATTGGATGATTGCGAAGATGAAGGAAAAATTCATCCCAAGGGATTATCAAATCACACTGTTCAGGCGAATGCAGAACCTGGGACATAAATTGATGACAGTCAAGGAATACACTGAGGAATTTTATCGATTGAACATCAGAGAAGGTCATCAGGAGAGCGATGATGAGAAGGTTGCCAGATATCTGAATGGTCTGAGATATGACATTCGGGATGAATTAAGCATGGTTACTATCAGGACAGTAGAGGATTCTTACCAGATGGCTCTGAAAGCCAAAGAAAAGCTGAGCCGAAAGCAAGGACAGTGAGGGCGAGGCAGCAGTCAGCCCAGAGGCAAGGCAGTTGCCCAGGATAAATGCCAGAAGTCCAAAGAGGAATGGAAGAAACCTCAAGGTAATATTGAGAGAGGTGGAACCTCACAGCGAGGACAGCCACATGTTGAACAAAGAGGATAGTAAAATGATCAGCAGAGAGATTATGCTGATGCAAACACACTTCCTCGTACTAGAGGTCGAGGTAGAGGAAGAGGTGGAGTGATCACATGTTTTACATGTGGGAAGAATGGACATAAGTCATTTGAGTGTCCAAAGAAAAAGAAGGATAGCGGAGAAACTCACATCGCTGAAGCGCAGAGGCGTGATGTTGAGAATGAGGACACCGGAAGCGGGAGGTCACTGACGGTGCACAAAGTTCTCTTAACACCCGAGAAAGAGGTGTAGGAAATTTCAACTCAGAGGACCCGACTGTTCAGAACCACATGAAAAACCAAGGACTGGAAATGCAAGGTCATCGCGGACAGCGGAAGCACATATAATCTTGTTTCAACCGAGATGGTGGAGAAACTGGAGCTGGAGACGACTGATCACCCGA
>ML791757.1:8332-19292 GCA_009831015.1 Picea engelmannii | reverse complement strand
TTTCTTCAAGTGATCATCAATATTATACAACATATGGACAACATAAATAATGAGCATCAGTCACACATAAGATATACACAGAGATAGATTTTCACGAGGAAACCCATAAAGGGAGAAAACCTCTTCTTCTTCGAAATGATAGGAAGTCTTTTAAGTTTTGTACATAATTTATAATTGAGCACCAACTCAATGTGAGGCTACTACCTCTATTTTAGAAGCTCCAACTTGTTTGAGAGAACCAACTCTTTGGTTTCTCTATCACCCACTAGAAGAAAGCACCAACTCCCTGAGTGTTCCAGCATCGACTGGGTGGAAGCACCAACTTCCACTTATACAAGAACCAACTTGTTTGAGAGAACCACCTCTCTGGTTTCTCTAGCCCCCACTAGAAGGAAGCACCAACTCCCTGAGTGTTCCAGCACCAACTGGATGGAAGCACCAACTTCCAGTTACATCGTGATGCAGGAGCATCGCCAACTCAGCAAGCGAGCCAGCATGGAAGACAATGTACAACCGGACAAGTCCAAATGAAACTTTTGAAATTTCATACAAGATGATGTGCCAATGTATAAATGCACCATTTATGAGAGAGTGCCTTTGTATGTTGTATCATACCTCGAGCCATACGCTCTTGTCTGAAGTAGATAAGGAGGCATTTATTCTAGTTAATAGTGGTAGATAGGATTTATTTCTAGATTAGACAGTTTTAGATGGGAGGAGGGAAAACGGATATAGAAACCCTCACTTGTACATTGTAACATTATTGAACAGGAGAGAAGAAGAGCAAGCAGATAACTGTGTAGAGAACATCCATGTATAGATATTGAATTAATAAGAGAGCTTTGATTCAAATCCATGGTTGTGTGTCTATTCTCTGTGTTGATGTTGTTATTATTATGAATATTTGCTTCCTGTCATACGTTTGCTTTTATATGTGGTGTATGTGATTTCATGGTTCATTGAAGTTCGAAGGGAAGAGTGAATGAGTTTCAATTGTTTCTCTAGCCGAACCAGAGAATTCATGCAAGGAGTGCAGTTGAATTTGTCCGCAAGGAGTGCGTGACTGTAGGGTTCAATCAGAGAAAGCTATTGTCCTCATTCATCTCAGAAGTGCAGATTTGGCACCGGAGCCGTGCAAGGCGTGCGCAGGCTAAACAGAGTCTCAAAGTTTTGATTCTGAGAAAAGGGAATTAAGATTGCTGCTGCAGGTTTGTGTGCAGATTCGAAGCTTCAACACTTAGGCGTTGTTGAAGATTTTCTGCAAGGAGTGTGTGCAAAAATTTCTCCTAAGGACTTGTGAAGCTGAGGACAAGCTCAGGAGGAATAGGCCTACAAGTTCACTAAAGAGGAAGTGCAGGAGTTGTTGTGGAAAGCCTGGGAGAAGCACCATAGGTTGGCGAGTGGTTAAACAATCTTTCACGGAGGAAGCCTTTAATTCATTTTGCAGAAAATATCAAAGGAAGGACGAATGGTTGAAATCCCATGGAGAGATTTCACGAGAATCGAGGACCGTTATATCTTGCAAAGGTGCACGTAGATTACAGCGCAATCATTAGAAGTTCGAAGCTCAGGACAAAGTAGCGTCGTCGATCTGGGGTCACAGGGACCGTCAGATCTACTCGTGATATCGCATATATCGCGAGTTGAAGCACCAAGTCATTGGAGGGGGAGTGGCAATATCCTGAGGAGCGATTTCCCCGATAGGCTCAGAACTGTCGATCTTGAAGGACGCGTGTCAGGAGATCCCGAGGAGTAGGGGATCGGAGAATCGGGGTTCTCAATGACAGGGAATGCTTGCATGTTGGATTTGTGATCTGTGATATCCTGACAGTGACGTGGCAGTGTGGGACCACGAGGATTAGTGGAGTACAGGTGGTAAATTACCGGGGATTGGGAAAAGGCAAGACCCGAGATCATCGACATCAGGACTCATGATCCCGCGAGCTCTGAAATCCCGATAGATGGATAGAAGGTGGAGGAGTCCAGTCCACACGTGTATCGGAGAATCGACACATTGGGATTCGGAGATTGGAGTTTCAATTTGTTGACATCGCGAGTAGCAATTTCCCGATATGGAGAATTCTGATAGCAGAAGGGAAGTCAACGCTGACTCGCATCGGGTTTTGGGAAATCGTGAAGTAAGGAACATGCGACCATAGGATTCGCGAAATCGCAAAGTCTGATTTCCCGATATAGAAGGGAGGTCACTTGAGAGTTGTTGTGGGTAAGAGATGTTCCCGACAGGGAATAAGAGGAACCTTTGAATTTCTTCGGGCCAATTGGGTAAGGAAGATCCTGTGAGAGCGATCGCACTCCGAGGAGAGCGGTTGCGTCAGAGTGGTATCAGAGTAGGAATAGTTCTTTTCTTTCTATAGAAAAGAAGGAGAAGGAGTAAATACACCATCCCGCCCAGAAGAGAGAGACAATCACCAGACCCAGAAGACAGGGAGGTGCGAAGAAGAGGTAGGCCGGCAGGGAATCCAAAAATGGAGAGACAAATGCGAGATCTTCGAACAAGACTCGAGGAGATGGAGACAGCTCAGAGACATGGAGTTGGTGTAGGGGATCTTAGTGATTCCGAGGTGGAAGAGGAAGCTGGACATGAAGAAGAGGTCACAGCAGAGGATTCGTCAACCGAGTGGTTAATCAAAGCCATTTTCAGGATGAGTTCCAAGACAAAAATGGACATTCCAGTCTATGAAGGAAGCCTGGATGCAGAAGAGTTACTAGATTGGATCCGAGTTCTTGACACCTACTTCGATTATGAGGATATCGAAGAGGATAAGAAGGTAAGACATGATGTCATGCATTTGAAAGGACATGCAGCATTGTGGTGGGACGAGCTACAAGCTGATAGACGCTACAAAGGCAAGCAAAAGATCAAAAGCTGGGATTGGATGATTGCGAAGATGAAGGAAAAATTCATCCCAAGGGATTATCAAATCACACTGTTCAGGCGAATGCATGACCTGGGACAGAAATTGATGACAGTCAAGGAATACACTGAGGAATTTTATTGACTGAACATCAGAGCAGGTCATCGGGAGAGCGATGATGAGAAGGTTGCCAGATATCTGAATGGTCTGAGATATGACATTCGGGATGAATTAAGCATGGTTACTATCAGGACAGTAGAGGATGCTTACCAGATGGCTCTGAAAGCCAAAGAAAAGCTGAGCCGAAAGCAAGAACAGTGAGGGAGAGGCAGGAGTCAGCCCAGAGGCAAGGCAGTTGCCCAGGATAAATGCCAGAAGTCCAAAGAGGAATGGAAGAAACCTCAAGGTAATATTGAGAGAGGTGGAACCTCACAACGAGGACAACCACATGTTGAACAAAGAGGACAGTAAAATGATCAGCAGAGAGATTATGCTGATGCAAACACACTTCCTCGTACTAGAGGTCGAGGTAGAGGAAGAGGTGGAGTGATCACATGTTTTACATGTGGGAAGAATGGACATAAGTCATTTGAGTGTCCAGAGAAAAAGAAGGATAGCAGAGAAACTCACATCGTTGAAGCGCAGAGGCGTGATGTTGAGAATGAGGACACCGGAAGCGGGAGGTCACTGACGGTGCACAAAGTTCTCTTAACACCCGAGAAAGAGGTGTAGGAAATTTGAACTCAGAGGACCCGACTGTTCAGAACCACATGAAAAACCAAGGACTGGAAATGCAAGGTCATCGCGGACAGCGGAAGCACATATAATCTTGTTTCAACCGAGATGGTGGAGAAACTGGAGCTGGAGACGACTGATCACCCGAGTCCATATAAAGTTTCATGGCTACAAAAGGGACATCAGGTGAGTGTCACTAAACAATGTTTAGTTGAATTCAAGATAAGTGGATATAAAGATAAGATTTTATGTGATGTTATTTCCATGGATGTATGTCATTTATTGCTGGGTAGACCATGGCAATATGATAGAAATGTGGTTCATAATGGGAGAATGAACACATATACCCTAGAGAAGGATGGGAATACACACAGGTTGCTTCCGATAAAGGATAAAGAGGTGAAACCGGAAGTAAACAACACAATACTTCTCATGAGTGGGAAGGAGCTTCTTACGGAGATGGATAAGAAGGAAGATCCACAATTCTTTGTGGTCAGGAAGCCGAGAATCGTTCTGACTAGCACAAGAGTGGACGATTTGCTGGATGAGATTCAGAAACTGCTGGAAGAGTTCGCTAACATCATCATGGACGAATTACCTCATTCGTTGCCACCGATGAGGAGTGTAAGTCACCATATTGATCTCATACCAAGAGAAAGTTTTCCGAATAAAGCTGCGTACAGATTGACACCGCAAGAAAATGAAGAGGTTAAGAACCAGGTCCAGGATTTGTTGGACAAAGGATTAGTCAGAGAAAGCTTGAGTCCATGTGTTGTTCCGACAGTTCTTAGTCCAAAGAAAGATGGAGGCTGGAGAATGTGCACTAACTCAAGAGAGATAAACAAAATTACCATCATGTACAGATTTCCACTGCCGATAATGGATGATCTGATGGATTGCCTGAGTGGGGCAAATTTCTTTTCAAATATTGATTTGAAGAGAGGATATCACCAGATTCGCATGAGGGAAGGTGATGAATGGAAGACAGCCTTCAAGACAAACGAAGGGTTGTACGAATGAATGGTCATGCCGTTTGGTTTGACAAATGCGCCGAGCACATTCATGAGACTTATGAATGAAGTCCTAAGGGAATTCATCGGGAAATTTGTCGTCGTATACCTGGATGACATACTGATTTTCAGCAAGACAAAGGCTGAACATTTGAGACATTTGGCCATTGTGATGAGGAAGCTACAACAGGAGAAGTTGTTGATCAATATGAAGAAATATTCATTCATGAAGACATAGCTCATTTATTTGGGTTTTGTTATTTCGGCTAATGAGTTGAAGATGGATCCAAGTAAGGTGGAAGTGATCAAGAATTGGCCATCACCGAGAAATATTTTCGAGGTGAGAATCTTTCATGGTTTGGCTAGTTTCTACTGAAAGTTCATCAGGAATTTCAGTGGAATTAGCGCAGCGATGATGGACACAGTGAAAAAGAGACATAAGTCTTTTCGTTGGACAACAGAGGATGAGAAAATCTTCAATCTATTGAAGCGGAAGATCACAGAGAAACCAGTGTTGGTGTTGCCAGACTTCAAGAAGATATTTCAGGTGAAATGTGATGCAAGTGGCTTTGCCATAGGAGCAGTCTTGAGCAAGAAGACAAACCAGTTGCATATTTCAGTGAGAAGATGGATGAAGTGAAGCTGAAATACTCCACGTATGATAAGGAATTTTATGCTATCATACATGCATTGACGAAGTGGAGGCATTACTTGATACCCAAGGAATTTGTATTGTATAGTGATAATCATGCATTATAGTTTGAGTCAACAAGAGAAGTTGAATCAGAAACATGCTAAATGGGTAGAGTATATGCAGAATTTCACGTTTGTGATCAAACATATTGCAGGTACTGCTAACAAAGTAGCTGATGCTTTGAGCAGGAAATGTTTGTTGCTGTAGGAGCTCTGAGTCAAAACATTAGGTTTTGAGAATCTCAGGGACATGTATGCAGGTGATGCAGATTTCAGAGAGGCTTATGAAGCAACTGAGAATCCAGTTCTCAGAGATCGGAGCCCGTGGATAGATTATATGATCCAGGAGGGATTTCTATTCAGAGGTAATCAACTATGTATTCTGAATTGCTCCATGAGGGAGAATTTGTTGAAAGAGAAACACAGTGGTGGATTGGCAGGACATTTTGGCCATGAAAAAACATTCGCCAAGTTAAGAGAATCATATTTTTGGCTAGGCATGCAAGCAGATGTCAAGAGGTTTGTTGACAGGTGTCGAATTTGTCAGCATTCGAAGGGGAGAAAAAAGAATGCAGGTTTTTATCAGCCATTGCCCATACCAGAGAGGCCATGGGAGGCGATTAGCATGGATTTTGTATTGGGTTTGCCGAGGACGCAAAGAGGTGTTGATTCCATCTTTGTGGTGGTTGACAGGTTTTCAAAGATGGCACATTTCATTCCATGCCAGAAGACCAGGGATGTGACTCACATTGTGAACTTGTTTTTCAAGGAGATCATTCGACTCCATGGATTGCCGAGAAGCATTGTATTAGACAGGGATATGAAATTCATAGGGCATTTTTTGAGGACGCTATGGAAGAAGATAGGAAATAACTTGGCATTTAGTTCTGCTTATCATCCACAGACCGATGGACAAACAAAGGTTGTGAACAAGAGTCTGGGAGATTTATTAAGAAGCCTGGTGACAAAGCACCATAGCAGTTGGGACAATGTGTTGCCACAGGCAGAATTTGCTTACAATGATTCTGTAAATAGGAGTACAGGGAAGAGTCCATTTTAGATTGTGTATGGGACACAGCCGAGAGGAGTATCTGAACTCAGGGAGTCAGAGCAGACTATTACTAGCAGCGCTAGTGTAGAAGAATTCGCTGAGGCGATGAAAGAACTTCACAGCAAGGTAAAGAAGCGACTGATAGACTCAAATCAGGAGTATAAGCACAGGGAAGATCAGAATCGGAGACAACTTCAGTTTGAAGTTGGTGATCTAGTTCTATCACACTTGAAGAAGGAAAGGTTCCCAAGGGGAACATACAATAAGCTGAAAATGAAGAAAATCGGGCCATGCAGAGTCCTGAAGAACTTCGGAGAGAATGCTTATGAGATTGAATTGCCGGATGGAATTGGAATATCTCTGATATTCAATGTCTCGGACTTATATCCATAGAGGCCTGAGGAAGTGGAATTTGTAAGTGATGAGGAACTAGTGATCTAGTGGCAGAAGCAGATGCCAATTGCAGAGAAGCCACAAATGGAGTGCATACTAGACAAGAGAGTGGGCAAGAAGACCAGGAGGAAAGAATACTTTGAATATTTGGTCAAATGGAAGAACCACCCAGTGGAAGATACCAGCTGGGAAAACAAAACAGAGATACAAAAGCATGGACAGACCGTGCAGGAGCTCATGGACAAGAGCCCATGAAAGTTTTCAAGCCGAGGAGTATGATGCAGGAGCATCGCTAACTCAGCAAGCGAGCCAGCATGGAAGACAATGTACAACTGGACAAGTCCAAACAAAACTTTTGAAATTTCATACAAGATGATGCGCCAATGTATAAATGCACCATTTATGAGAGAGCGCCTTTGTATGTTGTATCAGACCTCAAGCCATATGCTCTTGTCTGAAGTAGATACAGAGGCATTTATTCTAGTTAATGTTGGTAGATAGGATTTATTTCTAGATTAGATAGTTTTAGATGGGAGGAGGGAAAACGGATATAGACACCCTCACTTGTACATTGTAACATTATTGAATAGGAGAGAAGAAGAGCAAGCAGAGAACTGTGTAGAGAACATCCATGTATAGATATTGAATTAATAAGAGAGCTTTGATTCAAATCCATGGTTGTGTGTCTATTCTCTGTGTTGATGTTGTTATGCTTATGAATATTTGCTTCCTGTCATACGTTTTCTTTTATATGCGTTGTATGTGATTTCATGGTTCATTGAAGTCCGAAGGGAAGAGTGAATGAGTTTCAATTGTTTCTCTAGATGAACCAGAGAATTCCTGCAAGGAGTGCAGTTGAATTTGTCCACAAGGAGTGCGTGACTGTAGGGTTCAATCAGAGAAATATATTGTCCTCATTCATCTCAAAAGTGCATATTTGGTACCGAAGCCATGTAAGGTGTGCGTAGGCTGAACGAAGTCTCAGAGTTGTGATTCTGAGAAAAGGGAATTAAGACTGCTGTTGCAGGTTTGTGCGCAGAGTCGAAGCTTCAACACTTAGGCGTTGTTGAAGATTTTTCGCAAGGAGTTTGTGAAAAAAGTTCTCCTAAGGAATTGTGAAGACGAGGACAAGCTCAGGATGAATAGGCCTACAATTTCACTGAAGAGGAAGTGCAAGAGTTGTTGTGGAAAGCCTGGGAGAAGCACTATAGGTTGGCGAGTGGTTAAACAAGATTTCATGGAGGAAGCCTTTAATTCATTTTGCAGAAAATATCAAAGGAAGGACGGACGGTTGAAATCCCCTGGAGAGATTTCACGAGAATCGAGGACCATTAGATCTTGCAAAGGTGCATGGAGATTACAGCGCGAGCATTAGAAGTTCGAAGCTCAGGAGGAAGTAGTGCCATCGATCTGGGGTCACAGGGATCGTCAGATCTACTTGTGATATCGCATATATCACGAGTTGAAGCACCAAGTCGTTGGAGGGGGAGTGGCAATATCCCGAGGAGCGATTTCCCCGATAGGCTCAGAATCGTCGATATTGAAGGACGTGTGTCAGGAGATCCCGAGGAGTCGGGGATCGGAGAATCGGGGTTCTCAATGACAGGGAACGCTCGCATGTTGGATTCGTGATCTGCGATATCCCGATAGTGATGTGGTAGTGTGGGACCACGGGGATTAGTGGAGTATAGGTGGTAACTTACCGGGGATCAGGAAAAGGCAAGACCCGAGTCCATCGAGATCAGGACTCACGATCCCGCGAGCTTTGAAATCCCGATAGACGGATAGAAGGTGGAGGAGTCCAGTCCACACGTGTATCGGAGAATCGGCACATCGGGATTCAGAGATTGGAGTTTCAATTTGTTGACATCGCGAGTAGCAATTTCCCGATAGGGAGAATTATGATAGCAGAAGGGAAGTCAATGCTGACTTGCATCGGGTTTCAGGAAATCGTGAAGTAAGGAACACACGACCACAGGATTCGCGAAATCGCGAAGTCCAATTTCTCGATATAGAAGGGAGGTCACTTGAGAGATGTTGTGGGTAAGAGACGTTCCCGACAGGGAATAAGAGGAACCTTTGAATTTCTTCGGGCCAATTGGGGAAAGAATATCCTGTGAGAGCGATCGCACTTCGAGGAGAGCGGTTGTGTCACATCGGCTCCAACCTGTATAACAGAGAACACTTGTTCTCCTTTGCACCACCCTGCCACCCTGGTTTCTCTGGCTGCTACCAGTTGGAAGCTACAACTCCATATGTTCAAGCACCCACTTGAACCTCTAAGGACATCAGTCCTCCCTAGCACCTCCCAACCACCCTGAATTATAAAACTTTGTGTTCTGTGAATTTATTACAGTGATTCAATAGTTTTCATTTACTTACCAGGCTTATCACTATTTAGCTATGCCACTCTGCCCTACCTACATCAGTGTCTCCCTTTATTCATCCTCTTCAACTTTCTTATCTTATCCTCTGTCTCAACATGCACACCTTGGATTTATCTTCTTCTCACAGATATGCATCTTTGATATGTGCACTTTTTTCTCTCTTCCACTATTCTATTATATTCATCTTTTGTTCTTCATCTCTCTATTTTCTTTCCACTGCGCATACTGTAATTTTACCTTTCTACAGTTCAATTCATTTTTCACTCGGCACCACCTCCCGCACACAGTCACAGTGTATATGTTTTATCCACTTCCTCTTGGGTTACACCTTGAATCTTCTTGGGAAAAAATGCCTCAACAACTGAATCGTCAACCGTCCAAGAACCATGATTCGGTTCTACTAACTGAATCATAACTGGATAGTTAATCATAAATATCAACAATATCCCTTCAATCAGATGCTCAAATAACCAACACCGTTGGATTAAATCTGCAGGGTCTTGCATTTATTTCTCCATTTCTCATTTCGACATTTCAACATTTCGACATTCCTGTGGTGAAGAGTCTCAAATTTTCATGTTATGATCGTCGAAAAGGAGCTTATATTGGTTTTAGCTCCTCCCTCTCACATGACCACTGATGGTGACCACAGCCTACACCAAAAGGTTTTTTTTCGCATTTCGGCATTCCTGTGGTGAAGTGTTTCAACACTCCAACTCTCGATATTCGAAACCTACACCAAAAGGTGTTTTTTTCATTTTGGCATTTCGGTATTTCAACATTCCTGTGGTGAAGAGTCTCAACACTCCAAGTCGCAATCCTGGAAACTCTGAAAAGGTTTAGCTCCACTAGCTTCTTCCCCTCACATGACCACCAGTGGTGACCACAGGCTACGCCAAAAGGCGTTTCGCAATTTCGCATTTCGCGATTTCTCATATCGCGAGTTCGACAGGTTAGGGAGCCCCATTCCTTTGAATTTCCAGTCAGCGAAATGACAATCTTTCACCACATGTCCTATAGAACCAACGGTCTAGATCTTATCATGATTTTGAAACTTCACGGGCCTTCGTCGTGTATGATCAATGGTCCAGATCAATCCTCGATCCAACAGCTAGGATTATTTCATTCTTTTGCATATTGCGAGTTAGAGAGGTTAGAGCACTCCTTCCTTTGACCTTTAAGTCAGCAAAATGCCAATCTTTCGCCATGTGTCCTCTGGCTTCAACGGCCAGGATAATTTCACAAATTCATGAGCCTTCGTTGTCCCTGATCAACGGTCCAGTATTTCGGCATTTTTCATTTCTACGTTTCAGCATTTATGTGGTGAAGTGTTTCGACACTTCCAACTCCCGGTATCCAAAACTACGAAATAGAGTTTATCTTCTAATACCCGAAATGGAGTTTAGCTTTTGATCTTTCCATGCGATCATCATTGTGTTGTTGGTCGTGATATTTGCCATCAATGAAAAACACGCATACTCTGCCTCTATCTGAAAACATGCCAACAATCTCCCCCTTTGGCATTGATGGCAACCCCTTGAAGAACATCCAATTAACCACTGTATCATCTTTGAAATTACCACACTTTCTCCCCCTTTGACATCAATGTCAAATAAGAGACATGCTCCCCCTAAGGTATTGCAATACATACTGATGCAGGAGCATCTACACATCATCAAGCGGGCCAGCGCGCACGGAGAAAGAACATACAGCTGGACAGTGCCAGCACGCACATTTTGAAATGCTTTGGAGATTGTTGCGCCGTCGTTTGGATGAAGGCATTCAAAGCCGAGCGCAGTTATATTGTATTAGTAG
>ML791756.1:285098-302330 GCA_009831015.1 Picea engelmannii | reverse complement strand
TTAGTAAGGTATCTAGCATTTAAGAACTTTATAAATTAAAATCAACAAGTAAATTAGTAAGGGGGAAAGTCATTAAAACTTGTAAGGGAATATGGGGACACCTAGGAGCGATTCTAGGAATGATTTTAGGTGGGTGAGGGAAATAGGAGTAATTAATTTATGGTGCAATGAAGGGGACGAGTGACAAATGTATAGGGAGGATTATTATGAATTAAATTAATGAACAATAAATTAAAATGGATTTTGGGAAAGTAATTGACTTAGAAAATCTATATAAAGGAGGGAGGAGGAGGATAATGGATCTCTTCTATCATGCGTAACGTTACATTGCAGAAATTTATACTTGACTGACTTAGCTTGTGGGAGTTGGGATACCCATCTCAGTGAGGAGTGGTTGCTTTTCCTTGCAAGACGAGATGGGAGCTAGCGGATTCTCTAGTTAGTGTGCGTGGCCCCTTTGCGGCTCAAGGGGATAAGGGGGAAGAAGAGTACCCCTAGCATTGCCTGGGAGGTACCGTTGAAGTCTCATCGTTCAAGAAGCGGGATTTGCATGGAGCGCCTGGGACATCAACTCAGAGAGGGCGTCTTGGGCTATGGTACGCTTCATTTATTTCTGCATGGTAGATTGTTAGTATGAATTATTATTTTAGTTCTGTATGTTTAATTGGGTAAATAAAATGATTGTTTTAGCATTCTAGTTGATGACTGAAATTTCCCCCATAGCCTTTACTCGATGTTGATTGATTCCCATGGCCTTTGATCCCTGCCTATCTTGACCATCCTATGGTTTATTGATATGTGATGATTGCGGTTATTTTTGCCTTCATCCCTAGCTCATTAGTCCTCTCCTGAGCAGTGGGCCAGGAGCCAGATCTACGGTCTTCACTTCGGTGTTAATATACCTACGGATCCAAATGCCCTGCTTTTCTGTGCGTGGATGATGAGCGAAGGATGTCCTGCCAGTCGTCTACCTAGCGGAGTATTGACTCCATGGGTTTTTTATGTCTACAAAGTCAATCAAGAAGCGAGTGGCACCCTTGGAGCACCTAGTGCGTCCTGAAGGGCACGCCGCGTTGTTAATTAAAAAAGGGATAAACCGAGATGGTCGTAGGACGATTAACGTGATGAGAAAGATTTAAAACAAATTCCCTAATAAAATGTCACCCAACCTAGGAAATTAAAGTCTAGGCCTAAGAGATACTGGTGATAAAAATAAAAATATATATTTATATAACAATAACAATACAAATAAACAAATAATAATGATAATCATCATTAACCATGTGACGAGAAAGGGGTAAGCAATTCATTAATTTATAAAAAAAATCTTTTGGGGGATAAAATTCAAAAAGGGGGAAAAGGGGAAATAATTGTTTTGTCTCATATGTTAATTAAAAATTTCTTAATTAAAAAGGAAAAAGGGAAAAAGTTAATTTTCTACACCTGCCAATTTGATTGTTAAATGAAAAGGTAAAGAGGAAAATTTAAAAGAATTAGGAAACTAGGAAAAAGCAGGAAACATAAAAAGAAAGGGGAAACACAAGGAAAAAGAAGAAAGTCTAGCTTAGTAAGGTATCTAGCATTTAAGAACTTTCAACAAGTAAATTAGTAAGGGGGAAAGTCATTAAAACTTGTAAGGGACTATGGGGACACCTGGGAGCGATTCTAGGAATGATTTTAGGTGGGTGAGGGAAATAGGGGTAATTAATTTATTAAGGAAATTAATTTATGGTGCAAGGAAGGGATGGGTGACACATGTACAGGGTGGATTATTATGAATTAAATTAATGAACAATAAATTAAAAGGGATTTTGGGAAAGTAATTGACTTAGAAAATCTATATAAAGGAGGGAGGAGGAGGATGATGGATCTCTTCTGTCATGCGTAACGTTACACTGCAGAAATTTATACTTGAATGACTCATCTTGTGGGAGTTGGGATACCCAGCTCAGTGAGGAGTGGTAGCTCTACCTTGCGAGGTGAGCTGGGAGCTAGTTGATTCTCTGGTTAGTGTGCGTGGCCCCTTTGCGGTTGAGGGGGCTAAGGGGGAAGAAGAGTACCCCTAGCATTGGCTGGGAGGTACCGGTGAAGTCTCATCAGTCGACAAGCGGGAGTTGCACAGAGCACGTAGGACATCAACTCGGAGCAGGCGACTTGGGCTATGGTACGCTTCCTTTATTTTTGCATGGTAGATTGTTAGTATGAATTATGATTTTAGTTTTTTATGTTTAATTGGGTAAATAAAATGATTGTCTTAGCATTCTAGTTGATGAATGAAATTTCCCCCATAGCCTTTAGCTCGATGTTGATTGATTCCCATGGTCTTCGATCCCTTCCTGTCTTGACCATCTTATGGTTTATTGATTTGTGATGATTGCGGTTATTTTTGCCTTCATCCCTAGCTCATCATTCCTCATCTGAGTAGTCGGCCAGGAGTTGGATCTACTGTCGTCACTTCAGTGTTAATAGACCTATGGTTCCAAATGCCCTGCTTTTGTGTGCGTGTATGATGAGCGAAGGATGTCCTACCAGTCGTCTACCCCTAATGATTGTTCTTGTTGACTTTAGTTATTGCCTTCTAGCGTTTGAGTACCTCTGCGTCTGATTGCCTAAAATCCAAAAGCCCTAGTGTCTCCTTGAAGGATTACCCCTGTTTTTCCTTGATTGATAACCTCTGAGTTGAAGGCCCAATCTCTGTGTTTGTATCTTGATTGTGTTGCATTGCCAGAAATTATTGCTCTGCGTTTGGGATCGGGAATGTATTTCCTTGCTAGATATTCTCTGCATTTTTTTTTTAACCTCTGCACTCTAACATTTGAAGATGATTGAGATTGGTTTTCGTTTTGTTTGCCTAGAGATTTTTCCACTTCTTAGGCTACATTTCGTTTGATTTGGGGGCGAAATTTTTCCCAACGAATTTATATTTTTGGTCAGATTTTGTCTAGATTGCCAGGTGCCTGACAAGCTACACGCTTTTCATTTTTTACCGCCAATGTTTAATGGATTAAAACGAATTTACTTCTAGTCCTTAGATGGTGTTTTTATAAATAAATAAACTCGGCAATTTAATTTATTTGATTGTATTAATCTCAACGAATTTTGAATGCTTGCACTCAACAATTTTATCAAACGTTTTTATTTATTTATTTTCTTGACAACAACTATTTTAATAACATCGTTTTGGGCAGCTATTAATCTGGTTAATTTACCTTTTATACGTAGCGATTATACCTTGAGATCGCAAATCGCCACCCATAATTGCCTGGCGATTTTTCCCCCCCAAAAAAATTGCATTGGGTATCCTTACTGCTTGGCTCTTTCCCATAAAGAAGACTGCGTGTTGGTTGTTTAAAGACCATGATTTTTTCCTTAAAGAAGAGTGTGTGTTGGTTGTTTAAAGACCACAATTTTTGTCTTAAAGAAGACTGTGTGTTGGTTGTTTAAAGACCATGATTTTTTCCTTAAAGAAGATTGTGTGTTGGTTGTTTAAAGACCACGATATTTGCCTTAAAGATGACTTTGTTTTGTTGTTTAAAGATCATGATTTTTCCTGTAAAAAAAAAATCTATATGATACCTTTGTTACCTGGCGATTGCCCTTGGTGAATACTGCGATTGACTGGTGAATTTTCCCTTGAAGGACTGCATTTTGCCCAAAATTTTTCTATTTGATACCTTTGTTGCATGGCGATTTTACCCTTGATGAAGACTGGGTTTTTACCCCCTTATTGACCACGAATTCCATTATTCAATTGTTGGATATATGTATGTTTATTGACCACAAATTTTCATTATTGACTGCAATTTTCATTGTTGGATATATGTATGTTTATGTTAGACAAGGTATCTTTAGACCAACTTGATGTGATGTGTAGATTTAGACAGGGATCGTTAATATTAATGGACTGTATTACTTTTAATGGACAAAATTCCATCCATTATTCAGACCGCAGTGGTGGTTTACTAAACATGGACTAATCTATATTGTTAATATTGTAAATTACATGCCCACGATGAGGTTGAGACTCGTCAATGATGATAATTTTGTTGGTCTTTTCAATGTAATTATATATTGTTAGTGTTCTCGATTTAGACCAGTTAACATTGTTGAAGTGATTAAATTAAATGAGTCTACATTGTTATTTAGTTTGGTGAATAGTGGTAATTACATGCCCGCATTACTCTCGGACTAACTCAGTTAGTGTGACAACGATTATTTATAGTGTTGATATTGATTAATGTAGACTTGTCATTTAGACAACGAATTCGATTATTTCATAAGCAACATAGATCAATAGTTCACTCATTTTAATGGTCAGTATGTAATTGTTAGTCATCTTTTTTGATTGTTAAGCACTTGTTTTAATTCACCCTTGATGACATTTATGACCATAGTAGCCTGATTTTTATTCACTCCTTCGCACTTAGTCTTCTTATTTAACAGATAATGGTTTCGGTCATTAGGGATGTCATGTAAACCCTTGGGATTAATTTCATCTTGCTTCTTGACTACCCGTTGCTTGGGGGGCATAGGCGTAGTCACCTTGTCAGTTATTTCAGCCCTTGGCATTGGATTTTATAGAGTCCTTGGTCTAGGTAGGATGTATCACGCTAAGATTATAGGCACATCTATCCCCTGGGGACGACATGATTCATGATGAGGGGATCATTGCACGCCCTAAGGTATAGAGGCGAAGGATAACTCGATCGAGGTCTGTGCCTTCCATGTGGTTGTTGTTGGCTGATGTGAGTTGTTGTTAGCACTTAGGTTGCTACGCCTTCATCATTTTGGTTCACGCACCTTGAGGTTCTAGTCATTGGTCATTGAGGCCACTGTGTTAGGATGGGGGTGTTTTCACTTAGCTTGTAGGCAAGGTCATGTTGTGTTGGGCGGGTAATCGTTCCTTCTTGTTGTTCTATGCATATTTTGCCTAGTTTCCCTTGTGCTAGTGTGTGGAGTCATAGTTTCCTATTGCATGGATGGCATGCTTTCATTTGTCATTAGTGGTGTGGTTAAACTGTTGTCGTTGTCACCTTCTTACCTCTTAACAAAGAAAAAAAAAATTGCACTTCTGCTTCGCTTCTAGTCGTAACATTTTGGGGTTGTCACAACATGTGAGTGCCTATGCCATCCTGCAATATCATGTTGGCTAGTGTATGCAATTTGTATTTGTTGCAAAGTGAATAAAATTTACTATGTTTTTTCCCTATATTCTCTCTCCTTTCCACTTTATGGATCTTGGGTAATAAGAAAGGGTAAACGATTGAGTGGTTAATCTAATTAGGCACCCATTCTCCATTATTGTTTGGACACTAAAATAAGGTGACTTATGGAGGCTAGAAGGGGTTGAATCAAGGGATGGTTTCATGGCACTAAGTGTCCTCATTATTGAACACCCAAGCACTTTGGAATTGACCTGTGGAGGTAGGGGAGAACCTTGTTGTTCTTCTTATTGAACACCCATAATTTCCTCTTGACTAAGAGATAAGGACTTTGGGTAGTCACATAGATTAAGTTTGCAACCTTTCCAATCTAAACCACTAATCTAAACATAAAATTAAAATTAACTAAAAGCAACTTAAACACTTGTACAACATTTACATTTCCTTGCAATTTATTTTCAAGTATTTACATTCCATTCATTTATATGCAAGTTATTTCCATGTGTAAATATTTATATTGATTTAGTTATAAGAATTATTTATCCATTCAATGTTTTAAAGTAATTGTATAAAGTTATTCATTGTGTGGATAAATTTATTCTTTTATTTCAAGTTGTAAACATACATTTTGTGAATATTTGTTCAATAAGTGGAATTTAATAATCTTTAGGCACTGGTCTAATTGTTTATAAAATAAAGGTTTTCTTGTCATTGAAAGATTGCACATTGCATTGGTTGATTGTCATTGGATTGAGTTTCCCTAATCAACAAATTAATTAACTCCTAGAACATTTAATAAACCATCACATAGTTTAATAGGGTCTACCACCCTTGGCTTCCCTAGGAGTGAGCCTAGATGGAAAGAGTCCAAATCGAGGTGACGGTGGGTCTGGATTCATTTTTTTTCCTCCAAGGACACACCAAGTGGGTTGGAGTCTTATCCAAATTTATAGGTGTTTATTAGGATGACAACATATTTGGCGTCGTTGTCGTGGATAATTCTTTATATTCTCAGAGTATGATTTCTTTTTGTTTTCCTTTTTGTTTTTTTCTTTCTTTGATGCTTCTTGGTTGTTTAGAATAAAGTTGATCATCTGGCGACTCCACTTCAAAATAATTTGACAAATTATTCTTTAAGAAGGAACTCATGGTTTTCTTAGCCTCATCCTTGAACTTGAAAGGTTTGGACGAAGTTAGCCAAGATTTCTTCTCATAGGATCCTTAATAATTTTTGGGTCCCATTCCATTTTTGTAGACCTTTTTTCTTTTCGTTTAATGAATCTAGTTTAAAAATGGATGATCTTTATATACCTATTTATTTTTCCGAAATAATTGGTTATCCACATGTGATTCCAGAAAGAGATTTACAAAGGTTGCCTTGTTTTCAAGGTAATAGTGTGGTTGATGCTAGACGCCATGTTTTATTTGTTTCTCTATGCTTTAATAAATGGTTCCATAATGACTTACATGAAGATATAGGAATGAAATTGTTTATCATGTCCTTTGATGATGATGATATTGATTGGTTCATGAAACTCAAGGATAACCATGTCAAAACTTACAAGGAATTGATTGATGCTTTTATGGAAAAATGGGAAGAGAAGGAACCTCCAGATATAAAAAAAGTCAATTCAAATGTTAAGACTGATGCTTCAACAACTCCCATCGATAAATTAGCGGAGGTTATTAAATAAAAATAATTCATCCATGTAAATCAGTTAAAAATATTGGAATCTCACCTTGTCAGTGCACATAATTATATCGGATATTCAGATCTTATAGATCTAGAACTTCACAGGGAACATGAAGAGGAATTTCGTATGGAAATTCTAGGAGAGATTGAGGATGAGTCATTGTTTGATAAGGAGGAATTTGAGTTGGAAGTTGTTGAATATCCAAATAATTTAAATCCCCATCCCCCTCCTGAAGAGCCCATCTCTTCAGAGAAAATCCTCAACAACCTTGATGAAAATAGTGAAGCAGTTTCCTTGACAATTCAATTTCCAACCTCTCAACCATCAGATGAATTAATCCAATATAATTGGAAAACAGAAGGAAACTTCAGTTTACAAATTCCAGATCATTACGAATAGTGGTTGGCTTTCCACTATGACAATCATATGAAGAAATTTATCAAAATTTCACAAGGTTTTCCAAACTTCAAAGTTTGATGGAATAAAGAAAGACACATGTTTCTTGGGTGGTCTATTATCAAGAAAAAATCCAAGTTGATAAGGCTTGGAAAAGGATCTTCAACAAGTCATCCCTGGCAAGGATGTTTAAGACATATGAGGTCTTATTTAATCCATGACATGGCCAGTCCTAATTCTTTCCATCTTAGCCATTTGGATGGTGAACCTTAAAGCTATTTTTTAAATGATGAACTATTTGGTGTCCAAAGGGGCACCCTCTGTAACGTATCTCCAACCTTTCTCCTTTGATTCTTTCAGTTTTTTCATTATTTCATTTATGTACATAGTTCATTGTATATTCATTTCATTTATTCGGTTATTTCAATTGCATTTCATTTATTTATTATTCTTTCAACACATGTACTTATGTTGGTTATTGGTGAGAACTTTGTTTTGCAGATTCTGAAGTTCTCACATTCTCTCCTTCCCAAATATCGATCACACGTCCCCATGTGGAGCTAGATGTTGACCACCTATTTCAACTAGGTGTCAACGTCATGTACCATGAAGATACATGACCTCGTGCAATGACAAACTTGAAAACTTATGGTTCAAAAGGGAAAATTTACCCCCAACACTTCTTTCTATGTCCACAGAATGTCTGCTCCCCTGCATGGGAAAATTTTGTAATATGTTAGCAAGGTTCAAGTTTTAAATTTATCATTAAGGAAGTCCTTTCATCGATAGTTTTTTTTCCTCGAGTAATTAATGTTGTTTTTCAACGATTTAATTACTCTTGAGTTTTTCACTCAATAATAATCCAAAGCAGTGAAACGAGTTCTAATGATCGATCCCAATGGGTGAATAAGGTCTAAATATGTTTTAAATTACCATGCTAGACTTCTCCTAGAGTCTTTCGGAATTCCATTAAGTTTTGATAGGATTTTTTAATAATTAAAATTTTCCGTAAATTGGAAATTTTAATTAACTTTGATAACAAAAATGTACAAATTTGGTCCTGGTGGATTTTGTATAGGGTTGTGAGTACTAAAAAAAAATTTAATATGACCCCCTACACCCTTGTACCAAATGTCATCTCAATTGGACAAATTTTGATAGGTCATTGTCCATGAGGAGTCCAAGTCAGTAAGAAATCAATGAATAATTGGCTAAGGTAAAAAAGCCTAAATTTGTAAAAGTTTATAAAGTCAAGAAAAGAGAGTGGGGAAATGATTTATAATGTATTTACTAAGTTGGAAAGTGAAAATCCACTTAAAATAACCCACCATGCCAATTCAACAACCAAAAGTGAGTCTCCCTAGTGAAAAGTGTGCCCCCCTTCTTCATTAACTTAGGGGAAAGTAAATATTAAAGTGAAAAAATGCCTAAAACCCTAAGTGTGCCCTTCCTATAGCCTAAAATCATGTTTGAACAAAAGGAAAAGGGTTTTCCCCCCTCACATCTCATCCCTCAAACCCTAACTCACTCCAAAACCCTAAAATTGCACCCCCTTGACTTGTTCTCTATCTCTTTGATGGGTGACACTTGTAACTCATCCAAGAAGGGTATTTCCTCTCTCCATCCTTTAAAAGGAAACCCTCTCTCCTCATTTTGACATTATTTTTCACATCAACTCTATTATTCCAAAATCTCTCCCCACTCTCTCTCATTCTCTCTCATTTCTCTCATGTAATTTTGTTGAAATTTTGTAACCATTCTTTTGAGCAATAAAGTGAAGCTTTGGAGGATCTTTTGGTGTTCTTTGGTGTTTTCTTGGTATATTTTTGTTTCTCTTGTATGGTATTTTCTCTTGTTGAGGTAAAATTGTAGATTTTATTTGTTTTTTCTTCACATAGTTTTACTTGAAGAACCCTTAGCAAAGTATTTTGCTAGGGATAAATATGTAGTAGTATTGCTATAGGTTTATGTGATTTTATTTTATTAGTGTTGCAAAGTATTTTGTATGACTTTTAAAATATCGCACCTTCTTGCCTCATTGTATAGCAAGGGTTTACATATTTGCATATTGCTAAAGCTCGAAAGAGGAATTCAAAAGGCTTCATTTTGCTCCATATAATTTTTTGTTTTAATTTCATCCTTTTATTTAATTATTTTTCATTCATATTATCATTCAAATATTACTAAAAAATTCAATCTTCAAGTTCTTATTTTTAGTGTAAAAAATTATGTACATATGCTAACACAAAAATAACATATTTGGGTATTTTTAGCATTTTCTAGCAGGATTTCTTTGTTGTTTTATGCAGGTTTCCACCATACAAAGAGGAGGTTCTACCCAAAATAGGAAACTAGAGGCTCAAGAGAACATCACTAAGATTTGGTGCAAAACCCCTCTCTCTCTCTCACTTGCTAAAGCTATTGTAAGCAGGCCAATAGAGTCTCTTGGACTTGAACTTTCTATTTTTAAAATATGTAAATAATTTTAATTTTTTGTCATCACCTTGCATTGTTCTTTGTTTTTCTATCCTTGCAAAATAGTGTCGGCTAGGGTAAAAAATATTTTTTTGATTTTTTATTTAGTTAATTTTGTCCAATTTTGCCACAAAATCAGAAGGCTTTGTCCTCCACCTTTTCCCAAGGTTGTGTGGTTAATTTGTTTAAGTTATTTATTTTAAGCAATTAATTTTTGGTTTCCCACACTTTTCATGTGAGTGGCTATGCCATCATGCAATATCGTGTTGGCTAGTGTATACAAATTTATTTTGTTGCAAATTAAATAAAATTTAGCTTGTGTTTTCCCTGTATTATCTCCCCTTGCCACTTTGTGGATCTTGGGTAATAAGAAAGGGAAAATGATTGAGTGGTTAGTCTAATTAGGCACCCATTCTCCATTATTATTTGGCCACTAAAATAAGGTGAATTGTGGAGGCTAGAAAAGGTTGAAGCCAGGGATGGTTTCATGACACTAAGTTTCCTCCTTGTTGAGCACCCAAACACTTTGGACTTAACCTATGAAGCTAGGGGAGAACCTTTTTTTTATTCTTATTGAGCACCCAACATTTCCTCTTGGCTAAGAGATAAGGGCTTGGGTTAGTCACATAGATTAGGTTTTCAATCATTCACATCTAAACCACTAAGCTAAAGAAAACTTAAAATTAACTAAAAGCAACCTAAACACTTGCACAACATTTACATTTCCTTGCAAGTTATTTTCAATGCAAGTTATTTTCATGTGTAAATATTTATATTGATTTAGTTATAAACATTCTTTATTCATTCATTGTTTTAAAGTAATTGTAGAAAGTTATTCATTTTCTGGATAAATTTATTATGTTATTTCAAGTTGTAAAGATACCTTTTGTGAGTATTTGTTCAATAAGTGGAATTTAATAATCTTTAAGCATTGGTCTAAATGTTTATAAAATAAAGGTTTGTTTTTCATTGAAAGATTTCACATTGCAATGGTTAATTTTCATTGGGTTGGGTTTCACATAGTTTAATGGGGTCTACCCCCCTTGGCTTTCCTAGGAGTGAGCCTAGACCAAAGGAGTCTAGATTGAGGTGACAATGGTTCTGGATTCATTTTTTTGCCTCCAAGGACACACCAATTGGGTTGGAGACTTCTCCATGTTTGTAGGTGTGTATTAAGATGACAACATGTTTGGAATCGTTGCCAGGGATAAGTATTTATGTTCCCAGAGTACAATTTCTTTTGATTTTCCTTTTTTTTTTTGTTTTTTGTTATGTTTGATGCTTCTTGTTTGTTTAGAATAAAATTGATCATATGGTGACTCCACTTCAAAATAATTTGGCAAAGTATTCTTCAATAAGGAACTCACAGTTTGCTTAGCCTCATCCTTGAACTTGAAAGGTTTTTGGACGAAGTTAGCCAAGATTTATTCTCGTAGGATCCTTAATAATTTATGGGTCCCAGTCCATTTCTGTAGACCTTTTTTTGTTTGTTTAATGAATCGAGTTTAAAAATGGATGATCTTTATAGACCTATTTATTTTTCCAAAATAAGTGGTTAGCCACATTTAATTCCAGAAAAAGATTTACAAAAGTTGCTTTGTTTTCAAGGTAATAGTGTGGTTGATGCTAGACGTCATGTTTTGTTTGTTTCTCTTTTCTTTAATAAATGGTGTCACAATGCCTTACATAAAGATATAAGAATTGAATTTTGTATCATGTCCTTTGATGATGATGATCTATTGGTTGACGAAACTCAAGGATAACCAGGTCAAAACTTACAAGGAATTGATTAATGCTTTTATGGAAAAATGGGAAGAGAAGGAACCTCCAGATATAAAAACAGTCAATTCAAATGTTAATATTGATGCTTCAACAACTCCCATTGAGAAATTAACAGAGGTTATTAAATTGGTTAAAAATTTTGGAAGCTCACCTTGCTAGTGCATGTAATTACATCAGATATCCAGATCTTACAAAGCTAGAAATTCACAAGGAACATGAAGAGGAATTTCGTTAGGAAATTCTGGGAGAGAATGAGGATGAGTCATTGGTTGATCAGGAAGAATTTGAGTTGGAATTTGTTGAATATCTAGATAATTCAAATACTGACCCACCTCCCGAAGAGCCCATCTCTTCAGAGAAAATCCTCGACGACCTTAATGAAAATAGTGAAGCAGTTTCCTTGACAATTCCATTTCGAATCTCTCAACCATAAGATGAATTAATATAAGATAATTGGAAAAAGAAAGAAAACTTCAATTTATGAATTCCAAATCATTATGAACAGTGGTTGGCCTTCCACCATGACAGTCATATGCATAAATTTATCAAAATTTCACAAGGTTTGCCAAACTTCAAAGTTTGGTGGAATAAAGAAAGACACATGTTTCTTGGGTGGTATATTCTCAAGAAAAATGCCAAGTTGATAAGGCTTGGAAAAGGATCTTCAAAGAGTCTGTTAACACTAAGTAAATTGTTTAGTTGAACAAACAACTTACAAAGGTAACCACAAAACCACTTTAGAACTGGACACTAGCCTATTTAGTTCAGAGAGGGATCTCTCTTGTCACTTAGTCTCTAATAGATTGGTTTTCTTGCTATATTGATGGCTAGGTTTTGATGGATTGGAGAGATTTTTATAGAGTTTTGTTGGCAATAAGGAGAAGGATCTCTTGGGAAATGGAGTAAACCTTTGAAAACAAATGAAAACAATGACTGGTAGGTGGAACTCTTCAGAGAAACAAAGGATAAGTAGGTGATGTACTTTTGGTTTTAAATTTGTTGTGTAGGGTGAAAGAAGAATGAAACATATAACAAAATCAAAGCACCATGAAAGATGAATTCTGACAAGTTAAGAAATAAACACAGAGTTTAAATTGATTGAATCTAAAGCACCATTAAGATGAATTTCATCCCCTTTAATCTTCAATCTAAACAAATGAAAAGAAGATGAAAAATAAGAGAACAAGATGTACATACAAATACTAGAACACAGACTTCAGGCCACCACCATTAGAATCTTTGTCTTGAAAAAGTTCTGGACTTCTGCATTTGTATTTCATTCAGATTCAAAATATTTTTACAATATCAAGCAAAATGTCCTTTCTTCTGCCAACCCCCTTTTACATCAAAAGTGATCAAATATATAAGATATATTTCCACACTAGGATACTAGGAGTCGAACTACTACCACCTATAATTATGGATATGGTTACATTGAAGGAGAACAACTCCTAAACAACTTGACTAAAAATAGTATATCATATTTTGACCATCTTAAATGTAAAACAAAATATCTTTTACAATAATGGATCTTGAGTAAAATTCGAATATGTTGTTGTGATGAATCACCAAGTACATATGGAAACCACTCTGAGGCATCCCATGCGTTCTTGAGAAACTCTTCCACCTTTGTGTAGAAAACTCAAGCTATTGTTGTGCAAGTGCTACCTACAATGTTTTCGTAGAGCACTTCATTTTGTTGAAACTCGTGTAGATCCTAGTGGAAGCGACTCATTGGAGACCTGTGTTTACCTCAAATATTGTATAAAAATCGCCTCATGTTGTCCTTTCTAATCATGTTTTCCTACAACATTTGCATAGTGAGAGCTCGCTATCCAAGTGTTGTGTATGAAAGTTTACGAGTCCAAAAACTTCAACTGTGCTTAGGAGGTAGCTTTATGTTGTTATCCTTCTCTAAATCAAAGGTACAGGGAATGATTTTTTATTTTTTATAACACATCTTGAACCTGATAACATCCTCCCTCTTTTATATCACCATTGAATTTTAACTTTTGTATAGTGATCAAAATTCCATCTAAACACCCAAAATCCTGTAGTGACTCTTTTCCCCAAAAAGACAAAATTATGAGGTTTCTTTAATCATATCTCTACTACTTCTACAATTAGTTCAATCCTTCTTATGGCTTCATCATTTAGCTTCATTTTTTGCTTGAGATACATGTTTTCCTTTCTTAATGTGAAGTTTTTCACTTTCAATTTCCCAACTTGCCTAAGCAGTGTTGCATTTCTTCTCATTTTGGACTAGGCACTAGAAAGGGATGCACAAACATCATCTATGGCTATTTTTCATTCTCGAAAGTGTTTCATTATTTTGTCCTCCGATATCCTTTTTTCTTCCCTGAGTTAAATAATTTGGTCTTAGGCTTCCCTTAACTGCTTGTTGAGCCATTTTACAATTTTTTCTCCTTCTCTGGGTGAACTGTGAGGTTTCTCAATTTCTATAGGCTGTTTTGTGCAACTAAACTCACCTTTTTGGTTGAGGATCTTGTCAGGGGAGCTGTAGGTTTGGCCAAAACTGTTGTCTTAGATATTTTCATAACTTCCCCTCCCTTTGAGATTTCCTTCTTTGAGGATGCTTTAAATGGTGATGTTTGAACATCAAGAACCTTCTCAACCAATTTTATTTTCAATTCTCTGCTCTCTTGGTAGAATTTAGATATGACATGATGATCCTCTTTGAGTTAATATTGCATCTCTTTGACTTCTTTGTCCCTTTCTCTCGACTGGCATTTGGTCTACATACATCTCTTGAGTTGAATGTTCAACAAAATATTTCTGCAAAGTGGGTGTGGGAAGCCTTCTAGCAGTTGACATGGTGGTTGGTCTACTGGTTGTTTGTGTCTCCTTTCTCTCATCAGTGAAATGTAGCCTCCTACCCTTCTTCAGAACTAGATGACTTGGTGAAGGGCCCTCGCTCTCCTTTCCTTTTCCTTTTCCCTATTCTGCATCACTTCTTCTGTTTCCACCTGAACTGTTAGAGGTCAGTATTTTTGTAGATAAGGGGGTATCTCCTTTGGGGTATAAGGGGATATTTGTCGAGGCTAAGAAGGAGTCCCAATCCCTGTTCAGTTTTCTAAGATCCTCAACCACTAGCAGCTTTACCAAGAAAAAGTGAAACAAGCTACTTTTAAGTTGGTCAACCCTGGCTTGGACTTTATCTGCCATTTTACCTAAGCTTCTATACAGGTAAAAATGTAAGTTTAGGGGGCTCTTTCCTATGAAATTCATGAGGAGTCTTATATGGTACTAGTATACCGTGTCAAACATACCCTCACAAGTGAAATACCTCTGGATTACCTTTAACAACTTCTCATAGGGCTACAAAACATACTCCCTGAGGATAGTGGCACCAATATTCTTCTTTTTATACATAGGCTTGAGGAAATAAATGTAAAACACATTATCAAGATGCATACCTTTAAACCATTTTTCTCCTTGGATTGGAATCTTTGTTGCAACAACTATTGTCTCCTCTAACACTGGGAAAATTACCTCAGCAATTTTTGTTTGGACACCATTATAATTTAGGGCAAACTCTTTTGTTAATTGTAGTTTATATCCTTGAATCTTCTCACAAAACCTTATGCATCCATCCTTCTCAAAAGACGCTCTAAATGCAGGGTTTGAATTTACCAAATTTAGACTCTGTGGCTCATACCTCAGAACGTTTCCTCCTCTTTATTTCTTATTCTCTTGTTTTTTCATATCTCTGTGGATTTTTTTACAATATGAACTCAAAACTATTACAAGAACATGGGACTACGAAACTCAGAAAACAAGCTTGTGCAGTAGTTTAGTAGGGATATGGTTTTTTCTTGAAATAAGTGTAACAAGATTTCATTGTATGCGAGGAAAACTATTCATGAGATAGGCTAGAATAAACAACATGTTTTAATGGTTTTTACACAGTAATACAAAGAACAAGGAATGTGTAGCAAAAATCACAGCAACAATCTTTGCATAGTGAGGAATACTACACAAAGTTTGCGTAGTAAGGGGAGTCTGCACAAGATTTGCATTGAGAGGGAACTGTTTGAGTATCATAGGATTTTGAAGCTTGCTTGAGAGGTTATGGCTTATGCACAGGTCGAGGGTGCATGAAAATGGGAAAAAAGGTGGCAAAGATGCATGTACAAGTGGATAAAGAGAGGATTTAAAAATGAAAGTACTTGTTTATAGATTATAGGACTTCCCAAGGCAATTCAAGTAACTTGTGTAGGGAATTTGAGCAGCGAGTACATGTTTTGAACTTTCCAATGGTACAAATGACATGACACGTGATTATTGTCCCTTTTCTTACCTCATCAGATGTTATAATGAACAATGATACCTTTGACATGGCTTTCATCCCTAACCAATGACTCGACTTTGACACATAATTTCCCATTTTGTGACTTGATTTCAAACTAGGAAAACAAGGACCTTTACAAATATTTCAACATGATGGACTCTTATACCCCTTTGATTCCTTGTTTTTTCATGATGGTGTATTATGAAATAGACACAAAACCTTTTGAATCAGACCTATGACTTGACTCTTCTTTGACATGCATATTTCCCTTTATTTGATCAATGACCTAAGGATTTTAAATCATCTCATGAAACAGAACACAATCACTGTAACTTATTTAGGAATTCCTTGGTCTATATAATACCAATGCATGACTATGAAAACTGAGAAAAAACCTTTAACCCTACACCAAAATAAAAAGATGGTACCAGAGTCATCCTGGGAAGGGATGTTTCAGACATCTAAGGTATTATTTCATCCATGACATAGTCGGTCCTAATTATTTCCATATTATCCATTTGGATGGTGAACCCTCAAGCTATTTTTCAAATGATGAACCATTTGGTGTCTAAAGGGGCGCCCTCTGTAATGTATATCTAACCTTTCTCTTTTGATTCTTTGATTTTTTTCATTATTTCATTTATGTACATAGTTCATTGTATAGTAATTTAATTTATTTGTTTATTGTTTGTTGTCAATTTCATTTCATTTATTTATTATTCTTTCCAAACATGTACTTATGTTGGTTATTGGTGAGAACTTTGTTTTGCAGATGCTGAGGTTCTCGCATGCTCTCCTTCCCAAAGATCAAGAAAATACCCCCATGTGAAGCCAGATGTTGACCACCTATTTCAACTAGGTGTCAACGTCATGTACCATGAAGATATATGACCTCACTCCATGACAAAGTTGAAGACTTATGGTTCAACAAGGAAATTTCCCCCCCAACACTTATTTCTATGTCCACGGAATGTCTGCTCCCTGCGTGGGACAATTTTGTAATATGTTAGCATGGTTCGAGTTTTAATAATTTAGTTTCCTATGACTTTATCATTAGGTAAGTCCTTTCATCGATTGTTTTCTTTCCTAAGGTAATTAATCTTGTTTTTCGGTGATTTTAATTACTCTTGAGTTTTTCACTCAATAATCCTCAAAAGTGGTGAAAGACGTTCTAATGATCGATCCCAATGGGTGAATAAGGTATAAATATGTTTTAAATTACCATGATATACTTCTCCTATAGTCTTACATAATTTCGTTAAGTTTTGATAGGATTGTTTAATAATTAAACTTTTCTGTAAATTGGAAATTTTAATCAATTTTGATGAAAAATGTACAAATTTGGTCCTTGTGGATTTTTTTGTAGGGGTATGATTACTCAAAAAAAATTCTTATGACCCCCTACACCCTT
>ML791756.1:174864-197712 GCA_009831015.1 Picea engelmannii | reverse complement strand
AGCAATAAAATAAAACAAATGCAGAAACAAAACACAGAAGATACACAATACAAGAGAGACACAGATTTACGTGGTTCACCCAGTGTGGGCTACGTCCACCAGATAAATTGCCAGGTCCTTCCTTTATTATTATCCAGCAAATAAAGGGATACAACCTATAGCAAAACCCGTTGTAACTTCCTCTTCTTTCTCTCACAGTCTCCTCTCTCAGAATACAATATTCACCCTCGTACATAGCCGCAATACATTTCCCTCATAAAAGGAGGGTTGCCTTCTAGGGAAAAAACCCTAACATAATCTCTACCATTAGATCTGCGACCTTATAATGAATGGTCCATACTTACAATGAAATTACAATATACTTTTATAAGGCAATTTTTTCTTCGGGGGCTTCGCCCCCAAACCCCCGCGGGGGGCCCGCTTGCCCCCAGACCCCCCAGCCGGGGGGATGGACCCCGCAGAGAGGGGGTACCCCCCCTCTGCACTCCCCCGCGTGGAAGAGTGTACATACTTCTGGGGTGTAAATACTTCATAGGGTATAAACACGGCTGAAAGAAAGGACCTCTGAATCAGGAAGATAATCAGGCTCCACAACCAATAGACGATCCCTGTAAAACCTTTGTATGTTCAGAAATCATCACACTATGTCTGTGGAAGCTAGTGTGATGATGTCGCACTGTGTATTTACCCCTACCTGCGATGATCCTTGATCGTCGCACTGTGTAGTTACCCCTGCCTGTGACGATTCATGTAGAAATGTTTTTGGAGGGACAGTCAAATTTTTCCTCTTTGCCCAGATCTTTGATTTAACTTTAGGGTGAATTCTTGAGATTGATTATGGTATTTTTACAATCTACTTGAAAACTTAGAATTTTCTTTTAGCCATTCTTTGCTTGTTTTTTTCTTTGTTTGCTTTTGAAAGATATGATCTCTTGCTTTGAGTGTCTTTCAGTTACAAAGCATTGTTTTTTCTTTAGAATTGTTTGGTGAAAGAACTTTTTTTTCTTTTCTTGAATAGTTCGTGTTAAAAGAGAAAATACGTTTGGGTTTCTTTGTTTTATAGAGATTTGCTATTGCTTTTAGCTATCTTTGAAACCAAAAAAATTAATTTCTTGCTTTGCATTAGATTGGGGGCATCCTTTCATTTGAAGTAGTGAAATTGCATGGTTTTTGGCATTTTTGGTCTTGAATTCTTAAAAAAATGTCCCCCTCATGGCCGGGGAGGGCCAAGAATCATTTATCGGTTTACAGTCTCTTTGTCTCATTTCATGAAGTTCTTGATATTGATGATTTTAATAAAATTTTGGGACATTGTGCATTTGGGAATGATAAACGTTTTCTCCTTCTCGTAATATAGTTTTCATCGAAGTGAAATATGTGCATTATCATTTCTTTGCATTGTTTAGAATCGGTCAAAACATCATTTAGTCCACGTCATTTTCCTCTTGAGTAAACAACAACCTTAAAATAAAGTGCTTATAAAAATTGATTACACATTTTTATGTTTTTTGGTAGCAAACCTACATTAGATTAGTTGTAGGGATTTGAAATAGGTGTGAAAGATAACTTTCCAAAGCTACAAACAAACATAGAATCTTGAGTTAAGGAGCATTCAAATCCACTTGCTACATTTTTTCCTGGGAAGCCCTTCTAACACAAGGGTCAATCATGAGGCTGCATTAGGACTATCAGAGTTAGTCACCCTGCTTTGTTGGTCTTAGTGTAGATATTGCGTGTATTATTGAGGGTCACTTGAGAGTATACCCATGATTATGTGTGGGAGCTCCTCGAGTTGATTTCGGGATAGATACCCTGCCTTTGTGCATGGATCGGACTATCGACTATTTCCCCAGGCATCATTGTAGTAACGGGTAACCTTAGTAGCCTATCTCTCTAGGGTCTTTACACGAGGTGACTGTGGAGGAGCAAGTCTTCACAGTACCTGGAATCGACATTGGCCAAAATCACTCGCGCTCCTTGGAGGGTATACCCATGATTATGTGTGGGAGCTTGCACCAAGGAATAAGTCCATTAAACAGGTCATCAACGTAAATTTTCCACCTTCTCTATCTCAACCCCTTATTATATTGTTCTCGCGACGTTGGATTTCATCACCAACTAGTGCATTCATTGTAGGAAGGTTTTGTTTGCTTGTTTGCTTACTAGATTTTTAGTCTGTGTTGTTTGTTTTCCCTAGCAGACTCTAGGGAAAACTTGTACTGTAATATTGAAATAAATTTGGTCGGGATGTTCCTCAGACACTGATAGATGAACGTCTGTCCATTAGTATTTTTTCCTCTATTGCTTGGCAAGCTTTGGGCTATCCTCAGCTTGTACCGGTTACGCAGAATCTGTTAGCTTTTAACTGAAGAACCAATCACCCTTTAGGGGTCATTCCTCAATTTCCCATAACTTTGGGAGGGAAAACTGTCTTTATTGATGTCATGGCAGTCCAAGATCCCTTAGATTTTGATTTACTCCTTGGCCGAGATTATCTCTATGCTATGAAAGCTATCATGTCCACTATTTTTCGTGTGATATATTTCCCTCACGATGGAAGAATTGTGACTATTGATCAACTTTCATTTGTTGGCCCTGACTTGACCTCAATGATATCCCTAAACGGTTCTTATATGAAAACAGTATCGCCCCCACCACAATTCAATTATGTGGTGTTATCTCCCATGCCTTCAGTTGTCGATGAAGATGAGCCTCTCATTGTAAGCTCAATATCTTATGACTTAGATCCAGTCGTTGACATGGTGATCTCTTCGATAGGGTTATTCGGGCTTGATCTCCTTACCCCTGTCGCGACTCTCGACATGTGTTCCTTCCAGAGTGTGTTTCTTCCATCAGGTGAAGATCTCTTGGATGCCATGACTGATTTTTGTCCCTTGACATGGTTTCCTTTCGGAACATCATCCCTCTTGGAAGCCATGCTCAAGAAAAGAGTTTTGAGCATGGTTTCATGATTTCAAGCTCATTAAAAAATGAAACCAACCTTGAGTATGTTTTTCTGATTTCAAGCTCATTAAAAAATGAAACCATCCTTGAGCATGGCTTTCTCATTTCAAACTCATTAAGAAATGAAACCATCTTTGAGCATGATTTTTAATTTCAAGATTGTTAAAAAATGAAACCAGCCTAAGAGGATAGTTTTTTGTCTCTATAGCAACCTCGTTAAAAAATGAAATAAACTTTATGAGCATAGCTCCCATTTTTGTGTCAAGCTCGTTAAAAAATGAAACAGAGGTCTAGGGATTGATCCTATATTCTCGAGCATAGTTCATGTTCCGGTGTCAAGCTCGTTAAAAAATGAAATAGTTTTTCCCCCTCCCTATTTGAGTCAAGTCCTTCGTCTAGTATTTGAAGCTTCATTTCATCCACCTTTGCAGTTGGACGAAATGAAGCTTGGTGGGGAATGCTTACAACTTCTAGCCTTAATGCTAAAGTTAGGTCGCTAGCTTCTTAAGCTGGGGCATCCCTGGATAATGCGTTGGGAAGTCCAAGCATAGTTTTCTATGTTTCAAGCTTGTGTAAAAATGAAACCACCTACCTCAAGCATAGTTTCTTCTGGTTCAATCTTGTGTAAAAATGAAACCAGGTCCATGCATAGTTTTGGCTAGTTTTAAGCTTGTGTAAAAATAAAACCTATCCCAAGCATAGTTTTGTTTTGTTTTAAGCTTGCATAAAAATAAAAACAATCCCAAGCTCAGTCTTTGTTCTTTCTCATGCTCGTAAATACATGAGAATGTAACCAAGTAAAATTTTATCACTTTTTTGGACTCGTAAAGGTTATACGAAAAAGGAACCCCCTGGAGTTCCCTTTAATCTTTTTTCAGACTCTCTAAACATGAAAATATTGTCAAGTGATCTTGTTATTTTCACGCTCGTTAAAGTATTTGAAGAAAATGTTTGTTGAGCGATATTTTATCTCTTTTTTGGTCTCATCAAACTATTTTACGAAAAAAAAACATTTTGGAGTTTCCTTTAAGTGTTTTTTAGACTCTCTAAATGTGAAAACCCATTGAGTTTACTTTCTTTGGACTCGTAAAAAAACATCGAAAGGCCCATATGGGACCGAACCAATCCTTCCTAGGGTTCGTTAAAAATACTCAAGGGACTCATCCGAAGGATGAGCTTATAGTTCAAGAATATGTTATCCTCCTCAAGCTTATGTAAAATTAAAGAGGTACTCGCCAGAAATGGTGGGGGGGAAATTGGGAAAGAAATGTATCTAAACCTGTATTCTATGGAAGAGTCACTTTTCAACATGACACCCTTTCACTTGCTTTGTGTCTAGGTTGAAAAATCCTCTTGTCTCATGATCATACTCTTTTATAAGATTACAAATTGGTCTTTGATCCCTGTTGTTGAGTCAGTGTTTCCAAGACAATTTTCGTGTCGTCAATATGTTCAAAGAGAAGTTCAACCCAGAAATCCTTCTATTGCATCGGCCATTTCTGCAATTCTTAAGCCTTCTATTGCATCGACCATCCTTGAGTCGGTCCTGAATCACTTGTTACTCTGATCTACATCAAATATTTTTACCTGTTTCATGTCATTGATGGGGGATACATTAAGGTTCTTCTATGACGGGTATTTTCCTGTCGACTTCAACTCATTATCAAGGAAATAAACTTAGAAACTAATTGGTACCTTGGAACTTGCATGCCTCAATGGCAGGTTTCCTCGCTTTCGACAGTGGGTTTTCATTATTGATCCTTGATCGGGAGATTCCGTCGAGTGTTCGACATCATCTCACAAATTTGCACCCTTTGGATTGTACTATTGTACCTTGGGATTCATTAACATTAATGGTGATTTCCCTCGCACTTGTTAACGGTATACACTAATGTCGGTAATCAAGTGGTTTCTACCATGTTCGACTTCATCACATGTATTTGCATGGTTAGATTTGTACTATAGAGTGGTGGATATCAAGACCCTGGATCTTTTCTGACAGATTCAGGTTGTGTTGGAGTATATTCAGATTGTATTGCTTCATAGATCCACAGTGTATGTCTCATGGCTATGTTCAAATTTGAGTCTTTAACACATAGATCCACAATGTATTTTTGGTGGCTATGTTCATATTTGAGTCAAAATGGCATGGATCCACAGTGTATGTTTGGTGGCCATGACCTATCTTGCTTAACATAGATCTTCGCATGTCATCATTTATGCTTTGAGTCATTTGTATTCTGAGTATGGGAATTCCTACCTCAGTGATGATATATTATTGTGTTGTATTTCCTTGTTTGTTGGCAGGTTTCCGACCGACATGTTCCTTGTTCCCTACACACACTTGACAAAGTATTTCAGCTATCACTCTGTTCTAACTTCATAATTTGGGGGGCTCTCTGTTACACATTATTTTTGTCACCCTTATGACCGTTAATGATGTAAAACTATCATCTGTCTTTAGAAGGATCAGTGGTCCGCATTCTTGAAGAGTGAAGGGAGAATAACTTTGCCTAAGAGAAGAAATTGTATTTTCCTTTGTAAAAACCCTATTAAGGAAGGTCGTCGTAGGATGCACTATATATAGGGTGTGACGATGTCTGATCATCATCCCCTGCTCTAAATCTAGGTTGTGACGTCTCCGCAAGCTGCACTATACTTAGGGTGCAACAATTTTCGTATGTGGGAAAAATGATCATCTTCTCAATGCTTCTAGAAGGAGAAGCTTCTATGGTGAGGTGGCCTCTAATTGGTTTGGATATTACTTTCTTTTCTGATTTAATGGGATCATCCTAACCTCCTCACTGTATCCTCTTCATATTATAAAAGGAGAGGAGATCTCATGGAGAAATTTAGCTTGATTAGATTGGAAATTTGGCTTGAGATTGTTAGCTTGGTTAGAGTGGTTTTCATCTTTTCTTTGTCAAGATAGATTGTGAGTGACTTTCAGATCTATAGTCATAGAATATGTGGATCATTAGTGTGTGGGAAGAAAGGGACTGTTGGACGGGACCTTACAACATCAAGGCATCTGGTTGTATTCTCATTTTCATATTATTTAATACAGATGCACTTTTCTTTCCTATATGAATCTTATTTATCCATATTGTATGATTCCTTGATCACATACATAGTTTCATATCAAGTAGGCTATGTTATTCTTGTCTTCATTGGCTTGTGTTCCTATGTAGATATTTCTTCATAATCCTTATGACACAGCTTGGATTACATTGACGAAGACGGATCTTCGATATTTAAAAGGTATGCTCTAGATCCATTTCTCATTTGATAATTGAAATATAAGGAAAGAGTAGTGTATTGTCTTGTTTTGTTCTAGTTTCGTAGTGAATCTAGGGAGATCTGTTTATGTCTGCATTTAATGATTAATCCTATAACATGGAGGGATTTGTAGTTACTTGGTCCAAGTAGAAGGTCATTTCGTCCATTGAATCTCCTAGAATCAACTCTTTTAGCAAAGGGGGTTTTCACCTTTTGGCTAATTTTTGAATTGCAATGGTAAAAATGAGTTGTCAACTTCTATTTATAGAATTTTTTGGCCATTTTTTCTGCTTTTTGACCCCCTTTGTCATTTTTCCTGGCTTGGTGATCACTTGATTCCATTTCTAAGTTTCTTATTGGTCATTCTGGTACTCTTTTTCTTTTGATTTGGTAATTTTTGGGATGGGTCACTATTTGGGTATCCTTTGGTAAAAGTTATTTTTTTTCAAATTTTTGCATATAACTTAGGATTTCATTTCCACTTTCTGCATCTCATTGTTTTTTTTTTCTTTTCCATAGGATCGAACCCACCGAAGTGTGACACAGAACCTTCATTGTTGCTTTAGAAGTGTCCTAATTAGGTGGTAGAGCCTACCTTTACATGGATGCCCTAGGTAGATCCTCGATTCCTTATGGCATCCATGTTGTCAGTAATGACTATAGGCTTGGGAGTCCTTGTTAGTCCTGTCATGATTATGAGATAAAGCCTCATTTGTTTGATGCACCCTCATCCTAGGCCTTACCCTCAGGACTCCCAAATGAACACGCTTTATTGTCTTTCAAGATCGCTTTGAAATTTGAAAACAACATCCAACGAGACTGTATTTATTCTTTTCAATCTCATCTAGATTAGCTGAGAAAAGTATCTCCCTAGAGTCTTATTTAATCCTTTTTCAGACACTCTAAAAATGAAAATATTGTTGAGCGATCTTGTTTCCATTCACACTCGCCAAACTCAAATTTGAAGGCACATATGTCCGGTGGTAGTTTACCCCTTTTTCGGTCTGGATGGCTAATTATACGAATAAAGGTATGCTCTAGGAACTTTGGTTCTCTAGAAGATTATTCACAGGCATACATTTAACCCTTTTTCGGGCTTGACAGACTAAATCTTCGAAAAAGGAACATTCTCCTTGGTTTTGGTTTATCACCTTTTTCGGGCCTTAGAGATTACTTATGAAAAAGGAACCCCCCAGAGTCCATAGTTAATCTCTTTTCAGACTCCCTAAAATTGAAAATATCGTTGAGTGACCTTGTTCTTTCACACTATTTAAATTGGTCTAGAAGAACGTCTACTGGTATGAATTATTTTGTTTGGTTACTCTTCCAAACACATGGAGAGTTTGTGTTTCCTCCTGCATCGTGAACTTATGTCAATGTCATGTTTCCTGAGTCTGGTCATATTTCGTGTTTTTTTCCAAGGGAATTTTCACTCAACCTGAGTTGGCCTTTCTGTAGTTTGTCTCTTGACTTCCATGAGTCGGCCATCTCGAGAGTCCATTCAAGTCCAGATTCAAAATCGACAAAGTTTTCTAACTGATCATCGAGATCCTCATGTATCTTCCCAACGAGTTGTCGAAGACCTCAGGGTAGTAAGTTATACACTCCCATTATACTTCTCCCTGAATTTTGCAGATTTTGAAGTTGTTTCTCGAGCTGTGAATACCTCATCTCCAGCCATCAAGCATCACTAGCTTCTTGAAGATGGATACTATACTTGTATATATTCGAGTGATTCTAAGATGTAGATCCACTATGTATTGCTCACGGATACACTTTATATAGTTATATGACATGGATATGAAATGTATTTGATTGGAAGCCATAATTTAGTTCATCCCGAGCATGGGTATGCCTGCCTCGAAGAAATAATTGTTATTTTGCAGATGGCACCTCCCGAACTCTGGTCCCAGGCTCACTCGATTCTGCACGTTGGTGAAGATATTGTAATGTATTTTGGCCATCAATTTATCTTATGACCTCACGCATTAGGGGGCATCTGTTATAGCCCTAAAATTCCTTATCCATGCATACATGGCCTTGGCCCTCTTACTTGCATATTTTTTCAAAGCACTGTTGAGGAGCTCTTTTTAAAAAACCATTTTTTAGAGCATGTACATGCCCTGCACCACTACATCCCGCGTACATACGCTTGTTGCATGCTAGAAATCCCACGTGCATACACTTTTTTCTCACTAAACAACCTACGTATGCTTGCAAAAGTTGCAAAAATTAAAAAGTTGTAAGGAATTCGGTGAAATTCACGAGTTGTTGGAGGTTTCCCAACCAATTCACCTGATATGCCCCATCACCCAACTGAATAACCATCCTTTTGTCATATAAAAGGAGGTTTTGGGGTCTCATTTCACATCCAAGCATAAGAACAGTGAAACTCTGCCCAATTTCRCTTCCCCTCCTTGCCCAAGCTTTTGCTACCTTTTGTGAGATATTGCCTCRGCATTCCCTCATCAGCCCCTTCTTCTTCCATTCAATCCATTCCCTTCCTTTGAGGTGATAGGAAGATTGAGAGAAGAGGCCTATTCGAGGTGCACTTGGAGCATTGTAAAGATGATCCCGAACCAAGTTTGTGGAAYAGTGGCAGACACATATTGTAAGTTTCAKTCTTTGTTTGATGAATAAAAGAATCTCTTTTCCCTATCCCAAATGATGATGTTTTGTGTATTCTATTTAATTTATACTTAACATTTGATATCTAATCCTAACTCATGAATAGAATAGCATGCTTGTATTCCTTGTTTGCCTATTTTTTGATGCAGGCCATCCTTGGGAGGAGACGTACAGTCATTGGAACTACAAAGCTTGAGGAGATCATCATCGGATGTGGGATAAAAGGTACAATTACTAATATTCTCTCTTATTGCTTTCTTTTCATTTTTTTTGGTATGTTTGGGGTAGAGTAGAAAATAGATTKACTTTTAGATGGTCATTYGCTATATCTACATCTTAAACCCTGGTGTAGTTAAAAGGGGGATTTTCCCACTAGCAGGATCACACCCCCTCAGTTAGTATGTGAGATTACATGGGTAAGGTTATCTATTTGTATTGTTGGGATTTAAGAACCATGTGCAATTCCATATTGAGCACCATCCTCTAATAATACTCACATGAGCATAGTGTTAAGTTAAGTTATGATATGCATTCAACGTCCTTCAATTATGTATTATGTTATGTATTTCACATAATTATGTTCTATGAGATATTGTGAGATGGCATGTAGCTAATTCAAGTGAACTGGACTTGTATCATATTATATTGTATTATAGATCATGATGTCTACAAACTCAATTATGACACAATATATCTCTACTCATTTATGCATGTAAACCATTCCACTTTTGTTTCCTCTTCCACCTTACAACCTAAACTATGCCTTACTCCTTATTGCATGCAAACTTATTCCTTTTGTGATCATGCTAGAAGCCCATGGAATATGTCATATCATTTTTATATCAATCTCTAAAGTCAACTTTGATGATGTGTCTAGTAATCATCCCTCAATAATTTCAAACAACATTGCAATTTCCCCACCTCATTTTCACATGTCTTTTCCACAACACTATCTCAAGTATTAATTTCCATCTACCCATGAGTAATCCCCTATCTCCCATGTCTACATCTAAGTCCATCCACCTCCATAGTCTATTCTTCGCCTATAGTGTTTAGTTAATGGACCTTGTTAACATATTACACAATAATGTTGTGTTCTTTAGGAAGCTACTTTCAAACCCCACTCTCCTACCCTGTTTGGAAACACAAACAAATATTAATTCTACCATCAAATATCCCAACAAAATATGACCAAATGCAATATTTATTTTTGCATATAAATAGTTCAATAGGAACACAATGGCACCTCAAAAGCACGTGTAACACATGCAATGAAATCATATATGGATAATACAATGTCACAGTTGTGTCATGTTATCTTAGTGGAAAATATCAATCTAACACCAACTATGAGGTAGGGACTCTCTCACCACCATTAAATGTTGATCAACAAACATAAAATGGGATGATCTAATTCAAATCATAGATGAATTTAGACAAGCATCATGGGGATCACTTCATAAAAAATGTTCCAAAAACATGTCCATGAGATTAAAAAAATTACCTCTATTTTTATAATTTACCACATACTCTTCTTATTCTCTAGACCACTATTGATAAATTGATTTTTTATTATTAAAAAAATTGAATTTTTTTTAGTAATAAGTAGTTTTTTTTCTCTTATTTAAAATTTTAAGGTCCCCTACCTTAATTATGTGCCATTATACCAAAACAAATGTTGATAAAATTAAATACCCCTATATACACTCACCTCAAATTTGTTAGATTACTAGAGTGAACCCTCATAATAAGTATGTGGTAGAGTGACCACAAGTTTTTTATTATGGTATAGTTATTTAGAAATGAAGACAAGATACTTTAAGGTTAAATATTCTGTCGTGAATCAACGTCCCCCTAATCACTAATGTTTAACACGATAAGTGTGCACACTTTTGGAATAGATGGACAATTAATTTCGTTGATTTGGAGAAATAGTTCTAGCCAAAAATACAATGATTGCAGCATTAATATCACAATGGAATTGACGAATGATTATAAAGTTTCACCATATATTTCCTTCTCCCTCACATTATTCTCTTATTTTATTTTCTTATTGGATTATTGGTTTTCTTTCCCTCTTTCTCTGGATTTTTAATTAGGTTTTTTAAGCTCACATTGACATTTACTAGAAATCTCATTCATAACTACCATCAAGTTGTCTCTAGAGAGTTTTATCGTGATGGTGATTCTAGCTTCAACATACACACCACACAACATATCACATACATAGTATTATAATATGAATACATTATTTTGGGTACACCAGAATTTTATCTCGTCGTTAACTAATTTAGTGCCATGAACTTTAATGGAATTTATCGAGCCTTGATGCTTCCTAATTTCATATTAGATAAGTATCTATATTATATAGTTAATTTCACCTTGAAAAAATATCACATGGATTACTATAGAGTGATACAACTACATCACCGTAGATGATTCAAAATGGGTCATTATATTATTTTCCATTTATCTTGGTACTGTCAGGGTGGGAAAATTGGAGGAATTAGCTTGCAAGGCCCATTTTAGTGGCAGGTCCCAGTTTGGAGATTTGGGGTTTGGAACCTTCTAGAGCCATTTTGAGGCATCAAATGACACTTTTGGGGGTCAATTTTTTTTAACATATCTCCTATCCCCTCGACGGTATTCTACACACCGATACCTTTCAATTTTGTGAGGCATTCAAGGCCCTTCTCTCTAGGTTACACATAGTCAGTGCATTAAGCATTTATATATTTTAGTGTCATGTTGATCTGTAAAATGTCATGGATATTCCAATGGAACAGTTTGTCACAATAGATCTGATAAATAAAACTGAAATCTACACTATGAAGGTTAAATTCCTTAGATTCTAGAACATTTAGTTGTTGATTTTCTGCTTATGCATGAAATAGAGAAAATGTGGTAAATAAAGAATAGGGAAATACAATCAAACACCATCCACAAAATAACACAAATATTTTCTTTGGGAAACCCTTATGGGAGAAGACCCAACTAGAAGGTGAGGTTGCTATGCTCTCTTTTCTCTAGTATGGAAATAATGCAAGTACAAAGGAGAAGGCACTCTCTATGGAGTTACCTGACACCTATGGCGTGTTAGGATACTATAGAACATTAACCCCCCTCTGTTTTTCTCTCTAATTTCCCACTCCCAATTGTTCTTCTTTGCAATGGATCAAACTACAATAACATAGAATGGAACCCATTCTCCTCCTAGTGGCCTGGTATTTAACATAGCCCAATAGTCATCTAGGGTTAGGGTTTTGACTTCCTCAACCTTCAATTGTGATAAGGCTTTGGAAGTTCTAGAATCCTCTTGAAAGTCCTCGTGTGACTAGCCCCATATGAATGAGTAACGAGGGCCAACATGGCATCCTCTTTTACCATGGGCATAACTTACAGACACCAAAACCCAATCGACTTTGTTTAATGCCTCAAAATGGCTCTGGAAGGTTCCAGACCCCAATTTTCCAAACTGAGACCTCCCACTAAAATGACCTTGCAAGTCAATTCCTCCCATTTTTCCACTCTGAAAGCATTGAGATAGATGAAAAATAATATAATGATCCAATACGGATCACATGCTATATTTGGGAGTTCTTTAGAGTCTTAATCAACTCATTTTTATGGTCTTTCAAGGCCCTCCTCTTTGGAGAACACATGGCCAGTGCATTGAGCACCTTATGATTGTATTTTGTATTCTACTTGAATACAAAATACACTTTTTTCCTTGGAAAAAAAAACACTAATGGAAGGCCTTGTAATTTCAAGGATATCATGACTTTCATATATATATATATATATATATATATATATATATATATATATATATATATATATATATAATTAACATTATAAATTTTGAAAAAATAGTTTTGCACAAGAACGATTTATTCTCTACAATTTTACAAAATTTTAAAGGAAATTTCATCATTTAGGTACTCAACACTAGCACTAACAGAAACATATGCATTATATTTTGCACAAAAAACAACATACCATTGTTAGGAAAAATCAAATTTCACATAGTAATACACAACTTATATAAATAAAAATTATATATTCCAAAAGCTAATTGATTTTCCTACATTTCATCTTTTTACACCATTTTCAATATATATAAAATTAACATTTTAAATTTTGAAAAAATAGTTGTGCAAATTAACGATTTATTCTCTACAATTTTACAAAATTTTAAAGGAAATTTCATCGTTTAGGTACTCAACGCTAGCACTAACGGAAACATATGCATTATATTTTGCACGAAAAATAACATATCATTGTTAGGAAAAATCAAATTTCACATAGTAATACACAACTCATATAAATAAAAATTATATATTCCAAAAGCTAATTAATTTTCCTACATTTAATCTTTTTACATCATATTTAAATTCATTGTGAAAGTACCTTGAATCATCCCTCCAAGTTAACATATTGTTTTTTTCCATGTTTTCATGTCACTAATGTGTCATGAGAGACCAACATTATATTGCACCCACCCACTACCCAATTGTTTTAAAAAAAAATTGAAAAAGAGCAAATTTAAGCCAAATTTTAAATCGTAATTCACTAAAAATGTAAATGAGAATGTAACAAACAATTTATGTGATGTCTTCACTGTCGAGGAGGGATGGTTGTCATGTAGATAAAAAATGAAAATATGGTACGATTTTGAAAAATTAAAAAACGAACCAAAACTACTGATGAAGCAAAGGAATCGAGGAATCCAGCAACACAATAGCACCGACAATGGGGTGGCCATACAAAGATGGTGAGCACTAATGCTTGTATGGCTGGAAGCATTGAAGAAAATGTAAAAATGAAATTATAGTTTGGTATTTAAAAAAAAAATACCCTATCTCAATGTGCCTAATAGTCAGACACACTAGTGCATTTAAGTGTTCCTAGCACACCGTTATATTTTTTTTTAAATGTGGATTGGTGCACTTATTTGGGTTCATTGATGCGTGCCTAGGCTATTAATCACATCAATTAGTTTTTTTAATTTTTTTAAATAAAAATCTATATTTTATAAAAGAAATGTCTAAACCTAATTCAATGCTTCTAACGTATATACTCATCAATGTGCTTATTGTCTAATAATGCGTTGATGTTTATGATATCATAAATCAATGAAATGTTATCTGACACACCTATATAAGGAATGCATCAGGGTGCCTTCTATGGGTGCACACTGATGCATTTTTATTTATTTTTAAATAAAAGCAAATATTTCATAAAGAAAAATGTTTAAACTCATTTGGTGCATCGTAAAAAGTGATTCACCATTGCCCTTATAAGTTTCTCATGCACCATTAGAGTTTGTTTAAAGTTAAAATAAACCCTTTTATCATAGATTAGTTATAACAGATTTTGGGGTATTAGTTTATTTAATTCACTAGTGTTCCATATATATTGGGGTACTAGTGCGCTTTATATGATTTAAGCACATTGATTATAAAACATCCACCCCCATGCCTATGCTAGAAACCTCCGCTATAAACAAACAAGGGAGAATATTTTGGGGGAGGTTCCACAAAATCCACCACAAGAAGGTGTTTTCCTTGTAGTGAAGGGACATCTAAAACATTGAAAGCAATAAGAATGGTGAGCTTGCAACCTAAGTTTAAGGTCAATTCGGTAATATGGACCCAGTTTATCATTAAAATCCTCTTCTAATTTATGAGACTATATATTGTATCTTTTTAAGGGATGTAGTCTAAACGTTCTATATTTTTCCCATTTTCGGCAACATCACCGAAATCCGACAATAAAATTGTTGGTGAAATCACAATTTTTTGTTGCTTAAAATCACTTTTTGAATGCATAAATGGATTCAACTCCCTAAAAAACCCCTTGAGCACATGGATTATGCAGATTTAACAACTAAAATATGCAATTCAAACAATTTATGGCCGGATTTTGAGCAAAAATAATCAGAAAATATGATTTAAAATGGGAAAAAATGTAGAACATTTAGACTACATCTTTTTAAGGTAGTTTTACAATATTTCAATTTTGAATAAAAATATTCATTTAGACATCTATTGTCATTCAATAACAAGGGATTCGTGTTGTTAGGTTTGTTTGAAATAGACACTATATTTTGACATTTAAACTATTTCCTACAATTTTAGGTAGATTAAAATAGACTAACCCATTTTAAATCATTAAAGTAGAACTTTCAATGCCCTTGTCAATGATGAAAAAACACTTTCTTGGACCTGCAAATAGCTTCAATTAACATAATTTATTTGCATAAAAAAATAGATTATTTTGCTGCCAAATAAGTGATAAATTGATGATCCAGGTGGATATCGGTGGCCACCCACCTATTTGGCTCGTTTTGGCAGTTTTTCAATTTGGTAGTTTTTTTTCCTAGTTTTCGGGTCCTAAACTTTTGGGGTTGTTTTGAGGCCCTAAACAACATTTTTAGGGCTCGCCACAGTCAAACCAACAATGTAGCCTAGGTATTGGACCATGTCCATGTAGAAGGATCATTTTTCCAAGTTTTCATATAGCTTGTGTTGTCGCAGGGTGTGTAGAACTTGTTGAATAGTTGTAAGTGTTCCGCCCAAGTCTTGTTGTAGATGAGGATGTCATCCAGATACACCACTACAAAATAATTGGTGAAAACCTACAATATATCATCCATCATCCTCATGAAAATTGTCGGGGCATTTGTCAAACCAAAGGGCATGACCAACCGTTCAAAAAGACCTTATTTTGACTTGAAGGTAGTCTTCCATACATTTGTCTGCTCTATTAGGACCTGATGGTAGCCAGACTTCAGATCAATCTTACTGAAGTATTTTCCCCCCTTGAGTTGATCAAGGAGATCGTCGATTTGGGGAATCGGGTATCAGTTCCTCATTGTGATTTTATTTAGGGCCCGGTAATCAATGCAGAGTCACCAGGTCCCTTCTTTCTTCTATACAAGCATGATTGGGCTTCGACAAGGTGATGATTTGGGTCGTATGTGCCTCTTTTGGAGCAGTTCTTGGATCTGATGCTTGATCTCCTCATTTTCTAATAGAGAGTGGCAATAGACTGGCCCATTGGGTAGAGGTGCATCGGGGGTCAGATCGATGGAATACTTGACCTGACAGTGCAGAGGTACCCCAATAGGTGAGGAGAACATGTCTTTGTATTCTTCCACGACCTTATCCACTTGCTTCTGCTGCATGGAGAGATCGGTCGAGAATTCCATGGATGTGGCTACAATTTTTCGCTCACTTTAGGAGCGAATCACGATGAAGACAAATTTCTTGATCTGATGGATGACTTTCTGGTATTTCTTGGCAGAGATAAAGGAAATGGTACTAAGTGGGACTACCTCGGGTATCCTGTACAAATTCTTGTCCAAAGTAATAATAACACTGCGAGGTCGAGACTCATATACAACATGACGTTTTCATAAATAAGGTTGGCCAAAAAGAACATCATAAACTTCAAGGGTAGAAACATCACACAATACCTCATCTTTGAAATGCTTGATGTCGTAGAACATGCGACATTGTTGGCTAACACTAATATCGCTTCATTGGTGGAGCCATCCGATGGTGTAGGGTTGCGGGTGTGGCATTGTCAGCAAGGCCAACCGCTTGATGACCTCCGCTGAGATGAGGTTATTCTGGCTACCACTATCAACAATGAAGTGCAGTGGGGTTACTTTCACCCACATATGTGAATGAAAGAGGCGCTCACCTTCCTCTGGCTTATCAGGTTCACCGGGCTGGATCTTGGTGGTAGCAACAGTGGCACTAGGTTTCACATAAATGATTTGTTTCCCCTTTTATGGTTCTGACTCATAGTCGGAACCTGCATCTGATTCAAAGGCTTTCACCTTAGCCACCAATGATTTCATTAAGCAACAATCAAAAAAGTTATGCCAGGGGCTCTTATGGAAGTCACACCACTTCCCAATATCTTTCTTCGTCTTTCCATTGTCCTTCTTTGTTTGCGTCTTAGATTGGTTGTCCTGAGGTTATTCATCTTTGCTCTACCCTTTGTTCTGCGGGTTAGGGTTTCCATTGCCTTTCTTCTGTTGTGATGGGTTTCCAGACCCAAACTGTTGTGTCGTTTGTTTAAGCTTTTGCTCGATTTTGATGACATAACGATAAGCCACACCCAAGGACAAGATGTACATAAACTCCATTTCTTCCTGGATGTATCTATGTAGACCACCACAGTACTCGAGCACCATATGTCGCTCAGAATATTTGATGCCCAACTTGGTGCACAAGGTATGGAAGATATTTGTGAACTCTGGCATTGCTTGGTCCCTTTCATGCCGTAGTGTGGTCTATTTTGTATACAAGTCGTCATATCTTCCAACGAGGTAGTATTTTTCCTTAATAGCATCCCTGAAGGACTCCCAAGTGAGTGCAACTGTAAATAATGAGGGCTCCTTTGTTTCCTTTTTCTCACAGAAATTCTCCCACCAATATTTGACATGGGCGACGACTTTGAGGAGCGTAAAAGTAATCTTTTCTCTATTCGAAAAGTTATGGACATAAAAATACCCTTCTAGAAGATTCAACCATTTGTCTACAACATCTGCGTCTATCTGACCTTCAAATATAGGAATATCAAATTTGATGAGTACCTTGAAGGGGGTGTCTCCTCCTCTCGAGGAAGATGCGTCGCATGTTGGTAGTCGTCGAAGGATTGGCACAAAATTATCCATCATCTCGTTCCTCTATTGCACGAGGGATTCCTCGAGCAATAGTTTGAAAGGATCTCATGTCTCGTCATGTTTCTTTTCTCCCACCATAGAAGGTCGCTTGGACATGCAAGAGCTCTTGTCCTTAAGAGAAACAAGCTTGAGACCCAACTCTTTGTACCCTGACCTCATCGGGGACATGCGCTAAGAACGACAAGGAGAAGACCGCTCTAATACCATTGATCTTGATTTTACGAGCAGAACGAAATGAACACAGATTATTATTATTATTATTATTAACATAGAGACATAATGAACAATAACAAAGATACAGTAAAATTGGCTTCTATTCAATAAAAAAAACTACCAAGATGAGCCAGTTGGAATAGGTGGGTGGCCATTGATATCCACCTGGATCAATTGAATCTTTAGCTTAGATTGCATGTTAATCCTAGGATTCCAATTCCAACTCACATTGGTAGCAAATAAGATGCATTCATTGTCATGTGAGTTCTTCATGGTTGAAATATCCTAATATAAATGAGCGTCATTTGCTAGCCAATCTACTAAAAATGCTAATTATTTTTGTTTATTTTCCAACATATACTATATAGATGAATTTCAATAACCACATATGTGGCTCTCGACGGTTGTAATATGCTAATATTTTCGTCAATTTGTACTAATAGTTCATGTATGTCCTTGACTAATAACGAGTTGTGACATGATTATAAATACAACACTTAAATCAAGCATGGTTGTCTTTATGTTGCAATAGAAAAATAACAACCATATCCCTCCAATGATGTGGCCCCTGTAGAAATGATAGAAGTGAGACCCTGTAGATAACTTCGATAGGAAACTATAGAAATGGCCCCTAGTTCTTGTTTCCTATTTGATTTTTCAATTAATTTTCATTGCAAATAAGTTGACTTACAAAATATGACATTCAACCCATAACTTAGTTTGAGCTACTTCCCATTGCAAATAACTCCATCTCAGAAGGATAGAGACTTGTAATAGACGTGTTGCTTCATAACTCCCATTGTTTAAAGATATTATTGATCATTCCTTTGTTTAAAGATCTTATTTTAATCCTAGTTACCATAAGAATTGTAGGATAGACATTATTTATTATCAAATGTTTACAAAATGTAAACATTTTTTACATTCAAATATTTTTTTTTTTTTTAATTGAAAACTTCCATAAAACTAAACATTAATATATATTTAAGAATGTCATAATAATGGTTAAAATTGAGTATTATTTTATTCAAATATTTTTTTTATTTTAATTGAAAACTTTCATAAAACTAAACTTTATATGCATTCAAGAATGTCAATAATAATTGTTAAAATTGAATATTATTCTACAAAATCTTATGAGACCAAAACAATTATTAGAAAAATAATAATTATAAAAAGACTTTATTTTATAATTTTATAATTTTAATCAAACACACTCTCTATATAACGGTTAAATATCTTATAATTTTCATTAGCCTCAAAATCGTCCATGTTTAATATCTTATTATCTTATAATTTTCATTAGCTTCAGAATCTTAGCTTTGAAGATATAAAGGTATTCTTATAATTCATAACAGTTCAATATTTAAACATATACCAATATAAAAAAAAGCATTAATACTTAACCACCTTTACAATTAAAACATCTATTATATTTATATAACCATAATACTTCACTATAGTTATCAAAATAATAAAACAAACAAACTTTATCTTATTACCGTACCACCATTTACTAAAAAGTCAAAAGCATGAACTTTAATTACCCCAAAGGGTCAAGGCTATTTTTACGAAAACATTATACTTTAAAACCCTCCTCTCCACTGATACTTTCAATGGAAATTGATCTTTGTATCGGTTCAAGGGAGCAAGACCCTCATGATGATCACGGTCATTAGAAATTATATACTGTCTTCTTTGAGATTTTGCTACTTCAATATATTTTCCTAGTATATGATTTATTTATTTATTTTGCACTGTAAAAAAAAATATTTTTTTATAAGAATTTAGAGGAAAATATATATATATAATATATTATTAAATAAAATATATTCAATATTTATATTTTAAAATTATTTATACAATATAAAGTTAATTCAAAAATATATAATTTCAAATACTTATTTATTTTCAAAATACATTTTTATTTACCTCGGATGGGGTGATATTGGATGACACGGGGCGTTCGAAGGAGGCTGGCACCAGTCCATCGTGCACGAGGCCACGTGATGGGCCCGTGCCGATTCCCGTCACCTCCCTCCAGCATTAACTTGATACTACGCGCAGTAATGGCTTGTACGCGCGCAATTACACCGCTTCCCTTCCATTTAGAACTTCATATCATGGCTCTCGCGCAGATTTACACCCACAGTCTCTGGTCAAGGGGCGATGAGCGTCCCCCTCTGCGCTCTTGGGAGGAAATCATCCGCTTCCTTTGGTTCCTTGATAGCTCTCTCAGTCTCCACGAACCCTGCGAGCTGCAGCACCTCGTTCCCACGCCTGATCCAATGCCCCGCGAACAGGGGAGGCCACGGAGGGGCTCTCCCTGGAGGCCTCACAGGCCCTCTCTTTCGCCTCCTGGTACGCAGCCACTTTCTATGGTAATTGTCCCATGGATAGCTAACCTTCCTCCGCGTCCTGACCCCGCCTCCGCAGAATTGATACATGTCCTCCCACCCGTCGCGGATCCACCCCGGAGCTCCACAGAAGGTCCCCCTCCTCCCCGCAGACCAGGGAATTATGCTCACCAGAATCTCGTCTCCAGCATGGGAGTGCAGCTCAGGGACAGTCTCGAAAACATTTACAGCCTGGTGTTTGAATTACGTAAGGAGGTAGACGACCTCCACTTCCGGGTGCACTCAACAAACGATAAGGTGGCAACTCTCCTTCATCTCCTGGCCTCCATGAGTGCAACCCTCCCCTCTCACCCGGATGGAGTGTCCTCAGAGGAGACGCCCAGCACGGCAACTAAGGAGGGCAACATCAAGCAAAAGGGTGCAGAGAAGACTGGGGTGGAATGCACCACTAGCGGAATGGCAAAAGCTGATTCGGCGAGTCGACAACAGCAGCTGGAGACTCGAGAAGCCGAGCGGGCGATGGACAGAGTGAATGACGAGATGATTTGGGACTCAGGGCCGACCTACATAGAGGAAGAATCGTGGCTGGGGGACCTCTCAGCCACGAGCCAGGGTTACCAGCCAGGTGTTTAATCATGTTTTATAGGCAAACTATGTCAGTCTTAATTAGCTTTATTGGAAGAACAGTTCCTACTTACTGTCTTTTTTAGTTTTAGAACTGATTAGCATACTTTATAGGCTGACTAGACTGGTTTCCCCTCTGTTGGGGCAGTCCAGTGATGCCATACTGTCTATGGATGTTATCTGGCACTCCTACCAGTTTTTTGAAGGACCTTAATATAATTTCTTCTTACTTAAAAAAAAAATACATTTTTATTTATAATCATAAAAAATGTCATTATTATTATTATGAGGGAGGACTATTCCAAGAATACGTATAGCTCATAAGTAACAACAAACATTAAACATGAGAAGGTACACCTTCACAAAAAGAATTCGAAGAATATAAATCTTTAAGCAAACATTAAACATGAGAAGGACACCTTCACCACCAAAAAAAATAAAATTAAAGGATATAAATCTTTAAATTCTTAAGTAATAAATGTAAACCAAATATTTATGATAAAAATTTATTAATATTGCAAAAGTAGATAAGTATATCTTATCATTACATACATTTTGAGTTTTCAAATATTTTCTTGAGAATCTATGTTAAGTACTAAATATTTTTAAATCTGAAAATGCGCTCACCACACAAAAGTTCCTAAGAATAATATGGAAAATCTCATTTATTATTACCAAAACCCTTGAGGTAGGGCAACACCATACAATGGATTATATTATGGAAGGGATCATCTCTTGTTCACTTACCTCTTCGAGGGGGAAACCTCTTGATGAGCTACATGCTCCAAATACAATACTTCTCTTCACACCTCATTACATTGTTTGAACAATTTTATATAGTGCTACCAACCACTTAAGAAGATTCTAGAGAATAAACCTTCTAGAAGTAGAACCTTCTAGTAAGTCCTCTTATATTTATTATGTTTATATTAATATAGCTAACTACCATAGTGGATTTTATTTAATAATACAATGGACCTAGTCCACCTTACATTGAATGACCTTCACTATTATCATTGTGGGCCCTCTAGGGCCCCTACTACCTCTCTAGCTACACTACATTCCAACCCCCTTAGGCAAGCGTTGTCCTCAACGCATGTTATGAGGGTGTATACCCATGTCCCAGGGTCCCATGAATAAGTGTGGACCATAGTGTTGAAGTAGACTGGGGAATCAGGGTCCTGTGTAGAAATAAAAGCCACCATGCTAAAGTATTCCAACCACCATTGTAAACCTAGGTCCCATGTCCAAGTGTTCATGTGAACTCCATGTTGAAGATATTGGAACATAGTAACCAGCTGGAAATGAGGATACAAAGATATACATTGGTATGTGGTTCAAAATATGTAGAACTTACCAACAATTCATACACTACTACTAGAGAATAAAACTGAAAAAGAATATGCAGAGAAGGCTCTTGTGTACTCTCAAGGATTGGCTCTCCATGAAGTGGAGTAGCGTCATGAAATAGAAGATGGAAGTGGTTGTCATACCAGAAATGAAAATTATCCATGTACGAAACAACACAATCAGTCTCAAAATCATACCAAACATCCCCTTCTTGATTATATTCATCCATGATGCTCTCTGTAAGATACACCTCTTGCCAGTCAACTTTGAACTTGTGAAATGTTGTTGTGAGGGCTTCGACCTGCCATTGAAGTTCCATGAGGATTTGAAATCAAGTATCCATTAGAAACACCACATATAATATACCAAAATAAATCTCTTAAAATGCATTATCCAGTGGCACTGATATGGGAGAAATCTGAGCACCCTGTCAAAAGTTATGAGTTTTGCAGTCCCGACGTCGTCACGAAGACCCTAAAAAAAGAACCAATTTTAAATCGTCTCTATCTTCACTTTCGGATCTTTGATTCAGACAATTTATTTTTTGAAATTGGGTGAAATTGTAAGAGGAACTCAGATCTGTAATTGTTTTGGGAAAATTGGGCCCCAGGTGCTGCAAAAATCCGCAAAATTGTGTGGTTGTCTGTAGAAAAACCCTGAAAAATGAGCAGATTTTAAAATGATGATATCTCCACTTTCTGGACTCCGTTTCGGACGATTGTTTTTTTTTTT
>ML791756.1:163681-174557 GCA_009831015.1 Picea engelmannii | reverse complement strand
ATATATATATATATATATATATATATATATATATATATGCCCATAATTCCTGCTAAGGAAAGTGCTCTGATACCAAATGTTAAGTACCAAATATATTTAGGTATGAAAATACATTCACCACACAAGAGATACAAAGAAAAATATGCAAAATCTCCTTTATTATTACCAAAACCCTTGAGGTAGGGCAACACCATACAGTGGATCATATTATGGAAGGGATCCTCTTATGTTCTCTTTCCTCTTCGAGAAGGAAACCTCCTAATGAGCTACATGCTCCAAATATTATTTTCGCACCCCATTACATTGCTTGAACCCATTTATATAGTGCTACCAACCACCTAAGAACATTCTATAAGTAGAACATTTTAGTAAGTCCTCTCACATTTATTATGTTTATACTAATATAGCTAACTACCATAGTGGGCCTTTTTTAATAATATAGTGGACCTAGTCCACCTTACATTGAATGGCATCCACTATTATCACTATGAGCCCTCTGACCCCCCACTACCTCTCTAACTACACTACGATCCACAACACTTACATTATCTTCTATCTTCTATCAGACTCCTTATTTGAATGATGTGTGTTAAGAGAAAACACACCAATCCCCAATACCCCCTGAAAAAAAAGTAAATCCAAATTCAATTCATCAAATTAATATTATTATTACAGTAGCCCATGTGGATGAGCCTTAGATTCACTCATTCATTTCTCTTAGTTGGTTGAATCTCCTTATCCTGCACGGATTTTTCTCCTCCATATCCAAACACTGAGTAAAAGGCACTTTTTGCGGTGTTGGTTGTTTCATACATCTTGTTCGTGTAACTTTTTCCTCCAATAATATCGTCCCCATCTAATTTTGTTTTCTCATCAACATCATCTTCATACCTCTCCATCGTTTTCCTTTTAACTTTCTCTTCCACGACAGGATTGGACGAAACTACACTCTCAAATGCAAAAGGTGTGTCTGTCAAACTTTTGCCATCTGATTTTGTTTTCTCATCAACATCATCTTCATACATTTCCATTATTTTCCCTTCAAATTTATCTTTCACCGCAAGATTGGATGAAACTACGCTCTCGACAGCAAAAGGTGTGTCTATCAAACTTTTTCCACTTTCTTCATGTGCCCCCTCCTTATCATCTGCACTCGGCCTCTTTGTTCTCTTCTTGGTCTCCTCATGTTCATGTTCTTTATGCTCGCCATATCCGGGCTTGGTTGAAATCTCATTCTTTTCTGTAGAATCTCTGTCATAGATCTTGTCTCCATAACTTTTACCTTCTTCGTTATTCTCATAATTGTCTTCCTTTTCCATTCTATTTGGCTCATAGGGCACCTCGTCAATAGATTGGTGTTCATCATTTCCACGCTTCAAAGCAACATTGGCATTATTTTATGTTGTTTTAATGCCATTAATATTCTCCATGTGACTTTCATCATCCTCGATCCATTCTTCATACTTCCTTTCCTTTTCATTTTCACTGTCATGCAGGCTTGTACCGCCCATATCCATTGTAGTTGTATCCTTTGATCCTTCAATAGAAGTTGTAGCCTCCAAGGTTGTAGATCGACCAACATTTTCATTAAAATTTTCATTGCTAGCCTCTTGTGGGGATCCTAAATCAGGTGATTCATTTGAAACACTGACATGCCTTTTAATATATTTTCCCTCAAGCTTAACTAATTGAATGCCTGAACAAATATACACATGAAGTGACTTACCACTGAAATAGAGGATACATGCGCAAAGTCTTTGTCAAAGCGGCATGAAGATGGTGCATCTTATCCATAATTGTATGTGTCATGCTTTCAACGAACAACCACATATTCACCATGGTTGTCATTCATATGGAATCTCTTGCAATGCCTAGCCTTTTGTTTCAAAATTTCCATTAAAACAAAACCTGGGCTGCATAGGTTTGTACATTCAAAATCCAAATTTGAATGTGTGTGCATCGATCTTTTGCGTCTTTGCTAAATTCAAAATTTGAATGAGCTTGGTATTAATGTGTAGTCATTAATCTATGGCTTTCCCTGATACTGGTGTAGATGACACGAAGTACGAAGTTGGAGATGCAGGGTACAGAGAAGGGGGTTTTCCGATGTTTTTTCCACACACAAAGGTTTCTGACAAGAAGGCAACTCTCTGTCCATGTACACAGAGACGGAAGGGGGAAGCTAGCCATGTCAACAAGAAAAGGGAATCTTCAATTGAGATAAGCTCGGTGCTCGCATCCCTTGTTGCATGAAAACCAAGGGGTCTTCACTCAGTGAACCTATGACATAGCACTTGCGTTCGCGGGATATTAAAGAATACCCCTAATTTCACTAGATATTGATAAAAACTTCCCAAAATCCTTTTATTGAACGCACCCCCTCCCACCCCCCTACCCCCACAATACATCTTTCCAATAAAATAAACCCCTATTTTAACTAGATGCCCCTTTTAATACCCCCCCAATACCTATAAACCCCTTGAGACCACACATCCCCCCAATACCTACAATATATTGACCATATTTTTCACAATTAAAAAAACCCCTTTATGAATGAATGTGATCAGATATTGGTCAACAGAGTGAAGCCCCGTGATGAAAACCTCACAATGAAAAACTATGTAAGACACTTAACAATAGTATCAAAACAATGATATTATATTAGAACCATAGAACTTTGATTCACACAATCTGTCTCTCTTTGCACTTATTCATCATGACCATCACTGTGAAAATTTGCTCCAGATTTTAATGTCATCGTTGCCAATACTCTTCATGATTGAAAAACAAGAATACCAAGAATGAATGTTGATGTGTGAGAGATTGTGCACGCCACTATAAGCATGATCATGCATTCTTTTTGTCTCACGTGAGCATGCCTCAAAGGAGATGCTCTCTTGAATGGTTATTTCTATTTGTAAGTAAATGGTGTCTAAAAATAATTATCTATTAGTTCGGGATTACCTATGATTAAATCATTGTTATTGTTTTCATAAGAAAAGGTGCAAGGTTCAAATCTCTTTTACTTGTACTTGTATTGGATATTTGTATATTATTAATGTAAAATTGGGTTTCCATCGTATATTCATCAAAATCTTTAATACCAAGCATAAGTGTTTTAGATAAGATTTGGCATGCCAAGTAACATATCATTTAGTACCTCACAAGGTCTTCATCTTTGCGATTGTGTGGAATATTTGTTCTAATTGACTTTAGTCGATGCATTTTGTGTTTCAAGTCATTCACTTGGTTATGGGTTATGGGTCCTAGAGTTATAAATAATATTTAATGAGAATTATAAATAATATATTTAATGAGAGCGTGTAGTATACTTATTTGGTCATATAAATATACTTGTTTGTTGGATTCGATCAATGATACCTTCTAACATGATAGAAGGTGTTCTTATATGTTTTCTTTATAATCGAATGAGTCATGGTTACTACTCCTCCCCACTTTAAGTTTCAATTAAATGCTTATTCATGTATATATCTATATCTACCCATTTAACATGCAATTTAGTCCATTCCGAGTTCTACCATTTTGATATTATAGTTATAATAAAATCATATGTTTAAGTTTACATACAGGATATTAACATTGGTTGTGAAGATGTTGCCTCACTTTAAAATGATAATTTATTATATATTTTTTTTGGTATAACCATTCAAAAATCATTATGGTCTTCTACTACAACAATGCACTAAGAATGACAAGTCCATTGAGAATATGTGACACCTCAATGGAATCTAATAAATGAAGTCAAAGAAAAAATACGTAGTTAAATTAATGCAATGCATTATCAAATTAAACTTTTGTTTCTATGTTTTTAGAAAGTTTTATGAATAAATTTATAGTTGGATAGTTTTGGTAAATAAGATAAAAGAAAACCATGGTTCTTCCTTATTGTTTTTAGAAAATTTTATGAATAAATTTATAGTTGGATAGTTTTGGTAAATAAGATAGAAGAAACTATGGTTCTTTCTTATCAAATGTTTATGGATGAATTAGGGGAGAAAGAGGATTTATTTAGAGAAATTGAAATGGGAAATTTAGTGTTTTATTATAAAATTGACTTTCCCCCAATTGTAATGAATCTTTTTATAGCTCATTTTCTTCATTTCTTCTTGTTTGGGTGGCAATTTGGGTGGTAATGCAATATATTGTATTTATAGTCATAGAAACAACCATATGGATGTTTTTATGGATTAAATAAAGGACTTTTTGTTGACTCAATTAAGGGACTTTTGCAAATTATGATTTGGTTTTAGTGGAATCTAAAATAAATGGGGACCTTTTATGAACTCTGCATTGCTTTTAGTTGAGTCCAAGATAAAAAAGAACTTAAAAATTTGATGGAAACTAAAGATTATGTTGTAGTAATTTTCATCCCCGTGACATTTGCACCTTCTATTTGTTTTGAAAGAACATTAAGAATTGCATTCATTGGTTTACTTGTTGCTCCAATTATACCTTTTCCAATGCCTTGAACAAAACCCTAAAGACGAGACGATTTGGAACCATCGCGTGGCTTCATTGCATTGCTTGTAACTCAATGAAACAACCCTTTTGGAACCATTGCGTGGCTTCATCTTAGTGGTTGTAGTACATTAAGACCCATAGATTCTTGGAAACTATATCTAGTAAAACATAATTAAAAAATAAACTTTTCTTATGGATGAATATGTTTTTGAAGTTTCCCTCAAACTATCAATTAAACATAAAAGCACAGTAATTAGATTTTCATGAAAGTTAAAATGGAAGTAAGCAACCCAAAAAAAATGTTTTGGAAACTTAGTATAATTTTCTTATACATTTGAGAGTGCATCAACACCTTTCTTCATGTGTCCAAGCCCATTGCTTGCATTTCAAAGAACATCGACAACCTAAAGCGATTGAAGAGGTTGACTAAGAATATATTTATGAACATTTGAAATGGTTGTGGAAATTAATGTACATGTTAGTATCAAAGAAAGGATGATGTCATCACATCAATTCATTGAATTGCATTATAAATCTAGTTTTCAATTGGCACGAATTTTGATGTGAATAATGTCTCATAACCACCTTTATCTCACAATTTTGTCCATGCAGGTTGTTCACCACACCCATACATGGGTAAGAGAAACTATATTATTGTAGCACAAAATTCCATCATAGCAATATGTCATTGGATTAATAGCTTCCATAAAGCATGACATCAAAAATATTGTTTGATGATGTTAATATTGAAGAAAACGAGGATGTTATCACATCAACCCACGAACTTTCACGCCAAAACCACTTCTATGATATGACCCCAAGAGGGGGCATATATGGGGTTAAATGTATATGATATGAACCCAAGGGGGGGATCTATGGGGTTAAATGTATATGTAATGGGATAAATGTATATGTATTAGTGGTTGGCCTAATAAAGGGGTCACATGTGATGAAACCAAGTAATATGATTTCCTTATATTCATGTTTTCTTGTTGCCATCAATGATGATCAATCCATATTTCCTCAATAATCAAAGACCAAACAAAAACAATAGAGGATACCATTGTCTTTGAAAAGTAGACAGATGAAATGGGTATGCAAAATGAAGGGAAAAAATCACATGTGAAACCGTATTGACACCCTCATTACCAAGAGAGTTTTCAAGAAAGACAAGAAGATCAACATCAACATTACCAAGGAATAAGATGGAATAATCAACAATGTTCATGGAATAGGGAATCACAAAACCACTATTTGACAAGATCTTATTAGAGACCAAAAATTGCAACAAATTGGAGAATTTAGAACAACAACACATGGAGTCAAAAGAAAGAAAAATATGAAACAACTAGCTATCAAGGATTAAGACCAAAAATAATTGAGTTTGAATGGCTGGATTGATCATCATCATCATCTATGAGTTTTGATGGGTAGGGTTTTGTTTTTAACGCTTTGATTTCAAGACCTTGCAGTTGACAAACAATCCTTGTATTCATCTTTTTGGGCAAGAGATTGAATTAGACTTTTGAAGATTCCCTGGCAAGAATTTTAAGTCTCGGATCGAATAGCATTATCCGGTCCCTATGTACTTATACAAATATCTCTCTTGTCCCTTACTGCATGAAAACATCACAATGAAAAACTATGTAAGACACTTAACAATATTATAGGCACAACGACATTATATTGGAACAATACAACTTTGATTCACACAAACTGTCTCTCTATGTACATATTCATCTGTAACTTATTCATTGTGACCATCATTGTGAAAAATTATTCTAGATTTTAAGACATCGTTGGCATTAATCTTCATGATTGCAAAACAAGAATACCAAGAATGAATGTTGATGTGTGAGAAACTATGCATGCCACTACAAGCATGATCATGTGTTCTTTCTCTCCCACATGAGCATGCCTCAAAGGAGATGCTCTCTTGAATGGATATTTCTATTTGTAAGAAAATGGTGTCTAAAAATAATTATTTATTAGTTTGAGATTATCCATGATTAATTGATTCAATTATTGTTTTCATAAAACAAAGGTGTAAGGTTCAAATCTCTCTTACTTGTATTAAAGTGGATAGTGGATATTTGTATATTGTTAATGTAGAATTGGGTTTATCGTATATTCATCAAAATATTTAATACCAAACACAAATGTTTTAGGTAAAATTTGGTATTGTCAAGTAACATAAAATCATGTATTACCTCACAAGGTCTTCATCTTTGTGATTGTGTGGAATATTTGTTCTAATTGACTTCGGTCCATGCATTTTATGTTTCAAGTCATTCACTTGGTTATGAGTCCTAGAGTTATAAAGAATATATCTAATGAGAGCTTGTAGTAGTACTACTTATTTGGTCATATAAGTATACTCCCTTGTTGGATTGGATCAATGATGTGTCATAACATGATAAAATGTGCTCTTATATGTTTTATTTATAATCCAATTATATGTTTTATTTATAATCCAATGAGTCACAATTACTACTCCATCCCACTTTAAGTTTCAATTAGATGCTTCTAGATGTATATATCTACCATTTTGATATTATAGCTAGATGCTTCTAGATGTATATATCTACCATTTTGATATTATAGCTATAGTAAAATTATATGTTTAAGTTTACATACAAGATATTATCAATGGTTGTTAAGATGTTGACTCACTTTAAAATGATAATTTATCGATTTCAAAAATCATTATGGTCTACTACTACAACAATGCACTAAGAAAGACAAGTCCATTGAGAATTTGTGACACTTCATCAAATTTAATAAATGAAGTCAAAGAAGAGATCTCGTAGTTTAATTAATGGATTGCATTATCAAATCAAACTTTTGTTTATATTGCTTTTAGAAATTTTTGATGTATAAATTGATAGTTGGATAGTTTTGTTAAATAAGATGGAAGAAACCATAGTGTTAGCCTTTTTCTCATATACAATCATTAAGTCTTAGTATACCACCTTTGTATATTTTACATACTAGGATATAGTTGTTATCCTAAGTGTATTTCTAGATTCCTATATTGTCTCCTCCTACCTTATCTCCTGATGAGGTGTCGATGTGAGAACAATTGAGGTGGTTTCATTATTGTATTATATATTTGTATCATTGAAATGAATACAATATTGAGAATTATGGCTTGAGGCATTTTCCGCCAATCCTCTTGTCCTAATATTCTTATGATCAATTTTTTCAATTGGTATCAGAGCTCTTATAGTTCTTAAAGGCCTGTTAATCTTGAGAGCCATGGTGGTGATCCATGGAAGGTGAATTTGTTTGAAATATGCAATTGAAGGCCTATCACTATGGTGTTGGATATATGTAGTAATAGATTGGAGCTTGCCTACATCAACAAAAATCGCAGATCTATGCCTCTTTGAACATGCAATGACAAAGACAACATAGCCAAGAGATCTGGTAATTTCGATTTACATTTTTCCATTGTGAACATTTTTGTACATGGTTCATCTTTTTTGGTGGTCAGTATTTTTTCAAAGAACTAGTGTGTGATCTGGAAATCTAGTCTTTTTTGGAATTATGGGGGAATGATGCAGCACATTGGCCCAAGTTAAAGACAACGATCATATGGGAATAGACCCTTGATCTACTGATCGATTTGGTATTTTCTCGTGCATTAGTGTTATAGGGATGATAGAGATCAATATTGGTCCATCTCAATCATTGTATTTAGATCATAATTTGATTATTTTATTTGGATCTTGGTAAACACCATGCATTGCAATCTTTAAATTCCACTATAGCGGACATTTTTTAAAAGCATGATCGTGGAGGTGTGTTGGTGTTAACTTAATAAAGAGGAAGTGTCGAGGAGAACACCAAGCTAAGGAGTACCAGCACAAGAATCTGGACCTGACAGGTCTCGATCTGCCATCGTTGATGCTTTCAAATATCCCACTGCCTACAGAAACATAATAGATTATGTGAACCGTTGAACTTCAAACCCTAGGCTTTCATTGTCGGAATCGAGTTGATTTTAGCCTCAAAATCATGGCATGGAAAACCGAATTTCCAAATCGTAAATGGAATGAAGTTTGTTCAGGATGTCAGCACTGAACCTAGCTGGGTGGTTGGGGTTGTGCGAAGACAGTAAGGAGCGCACTTGAAAGAGCCATAGGATCTGCACTTCGCCTACCACCCATTGTCACTTTCTTAATGGGCTTTGATCTCTTGAAAGGATGAATTAACAAACCAGTAAACCTCGCGCCAAACCTGTTGGCGCCAATCTTGGATTTTTCGATCGGATCCAATTCACCTACAAAATTCTCGTCCAGGATCATGTTACTCATTTCATAGGCATAGTTTTCGAGGGATTTCATGGCATCCATCTGATCTACACATCCATGGATTAGAGTTTGTGAGTTTGAGTTGCTCGATAAAATATCCATCGAGGAGAGAGACCTGCATATACAGTGGTCAACACAATGAATATACCAGCTGATCAGAGCAAAGAACGAATAGCCATTGCACCTTTTTAGCATCAAATCAAATGTCATTTAGCATCAAATATGGCGGCCTCAAACAATCATGCAGTCTCCTCTGATCCACTCCCAAGGCAATGATTGATTTATTTATCAAGTAACAACGATATGCGATTTGGAGATTCCCATGAGCCAAGTGTTAAAGGAAGATCACAACAGAGAAGATAGGAAGGCCGCAAAAGGAGAGACAGAGAGGCATCCAAATTGAGGGAGGAGTCGCCTATCTGGAATTGAAGAAGACTTTGGTTGAGAAATAATGAGCAAATCACAGTGATACATCGACTAAAAAATCACAGATCTATAGCAACCTCCATCACGTGTACGCATAGCTGGAAGGAGACGCCCACATGCACATACCAGCACAAGAGATTGGATCTGATTGGATGTAGAATGAAGTATTTTACACAAACCCATAATGTAGTAGAGTGGGCATAGAGCTCTAGTGTGAGAGAAGAATTAGAGGCTGAGGTATGTGTATGAAAATGGGGTAATGCACTGCCTCAATAGCTGGAAAGTACGATGTAGAGATGTCGCTTTCTAAACATTTTGAAGTTGGAAGATTTATTTTTCTTCTTTTGAAAGGGAAGATTAGTTCTTTTCTTAAGATTTATTTTTTAGGAAGATTTATTTTCTTCTTTTGAAAGGGAAGATTAGTTATTTTTCTTGTCACTCTAATAACATCCTTGTATTCTTGTAACTCCACATTCTCAAAGTCTTTGTAATTTAAGGATGATGTATGAGAGGTCCAATATCTTTTGTAAGAGAAAAAATTGAATACAATATTTAGTTTGATGGTTGGTTTGTCCTAGATCACTTTGAAATTGAATAAGGGGGTCTAAGGACATTTGTGATTGTGTGTGATTGTGATTGTGCTAGTGGATGATTTTTTCCTTGAAGATGATAATTTGTGTCTAGTCTTTGACACATCTCATTTGGAAAACAACACACACAATTAATGTTAAGAAAGTGTTAGTGATCAAAAATGCATTGGCATTTTTTAAAGAATGATGCCTAATATTGTAGGGAACATTTGACTAGCTTCCCGAGCTCCAAATGTAGATTTGAAAGCACCATTGGAAAGCTTAGGATTTCTAGTTGTCGATCGACTATTCAAGCATGTAAAACGGACTCTCCATAACTGAGAAATTTGATTTTAAAAAAATCTACACTTTCACCAGCTAACTCGTCTTGAATTTTGCTAGTTAGCTGGGGAAAGCTCTACTTTTCACCAGCTAAGGAGCAAATTTTTGGGTAAATTAGCTGGTGAAAGCCTATCACGACCAAAATAATCGAATTTTTTCCCAGATCAGGATTTTTTGAGTTTGAATGGTTTGAAACCACTTCAAATGGACAGTTGTTGAATTATCAAGTCTGATTCAAAGGCTAGTTTTGAGGGATAAGGTCAAAAAGAGGTTTTTCAACTACATTTGTCATCTTTTTCAAAGGTAGAATATCAGGGGTTTGAAGACACGTCATCCAATTCAAATTTTATCTTTGGAAGACCAAATCAAACAGCCTTGGGAGGCTAAAACTGCACTTCATTAGCAATCTACTACTCTTAGAAATCATTAGATAGGACCTTTTCCTATTTTGTTTTGATTTTTCTTTTTAAGTATTCTAGATCCATTTTTATAGGATCTCATCCTACACTTGTTGTATCTATTTTGATTTGACTATTTTTATTAAATCTGATCCATCTTTCAAGGATCTAGATTTCATCTTGTAAGGCTATAAAGCCAGAGACATTTGGAGCACTAGGGTTTCAATCTAAGAGACATTTCCTAGCCATTGAACTTGACTTCTTATTCTGATAATAGAATCACAGTCCTCTTTGTTTTCAATATCAGATTCTTTCATATATTTCATGATTCTACACTTTATTC
>ML791756.1:103924-152785 GCA_009831015.1 Picea engelmannii | reverse complement strand
TTCCGATGATATGAATTTCATTGATATGATTTGTGTTTTCCAAGAAGAGAAAGCCACTCAAGAACATATCAATGAAGCCATAAGACAAGTAGAAAGAGAGGGGAGAATATGGGCCTTGAATCAGTTGATATATGATCAGAAGAAGGAACTAAGGAGGAGGGAATATCTAACTTACACCAGAGGGAATAAATCTTTAGCCCCTCCATCTCAGCCTGACATTCCTCTTCCATCAGCAGAGAAGGTGGCACCACCACCTCCATCTCTGGTACATGAGTTGCCTCCTAAGCCAACTCCTAGAGATGATATTCAGTTAAATATAGATGTTGCAAGTATGTTTGGAAAAATGAATATGATAGTCCCAGTGGCAGAGATGTGTAAGATCCCTTCTGTAAAAACTAAATTCTTGGAATTCTTATAAGTTCCAACCAAGAAATAAGATCCTCCTATCATTTTGAACACTATGTATCTCGATCGGCCAAGGGACAAGTATCTTCCTTTCTACATTTCATTAGGCATGAATGGCCTCTTCTTGAACAACTGCATGCTTGATTTTGGGGTCTCAAAAAATGTCATATCATTGAAGTTGATGGAAAATATTGGTTTGAAGACAACCCGACCTTATGCCAATGTATGAATTGTTGATTCTAAAAAGGTCAAGATTCTCAGGGTATGTGAGGACGTTGAGGTTTTTCTAATTGATTTTCCACATATCAACATCCTCATGGACATAGTGGTAATTTGTGTTCCAGATGCATGGGAGATTCTCTTATCCAGGAGTTGGTCTGCTGCTCTTGGGGGTTTTCTTAGCATGGAAATTACCCATGTGCACATCCCCATGGGATATGGTACCTTAAATATATTTTACAATTGGGAAAAAGATGATAGGCATGTGATGGATATTGATGGGCCTTATTACGTCAGTGAATGTGATTACGATGAACGTATGTAATTTATTGAGTATGATCCATCCAAGATACCCTTCATGCAAGAAGAATCCATAGAAATACTTCTCCCATGGATAGATGAATATAAAGAGAAACTTTTCAAATACCATGGGAAGGAGCCAGGGTCTATCCAGATTTTGAATAAAGAAGATTAGAAACATGAAGAAATAATCAAAGAGACGGTCTACACAGGGCCTCCATGCTTTGATAATACACCTTGAATCAATTTTATTGAAGGAAGTCTTGTGATCATGTGGGACAAAAGGAAGGGCAAGCCTAGATATGACCAGCGAGATAAAAAATCATGGCTTGGCCCTTACATCATCAAGAAGAAGTATGATAACAAAAAGTACTATTTGACAACATTAGACGGGAGAAAAATGTCATTACTAGTGGATGGATCTCTTCTCCAACCTTACATCTAGGTCACATGACTTATTCAGGGCCCATGCCCCAAGTAAGTAGGTAGTTCATATTGCTTTCCCCTGCATTTTCATATGGATTTCTCATACTAGTTTAGATGCATTTCATTTTCATTTTTCTCTACTTGCATATTGATTTCATGTTTAGTTTATAAATTTTTGAAAAAACGTCAAAATTTGTATTTTCTAGATTAGTTTTCATTTTGGATTTCTATATATATGGATGAAGGGTGATAGAACCACCCTAGATGCTATGATCCGTTTTTCTAAGTTTTGGAAGGAACGGGTCTACCAGAAGATGTTGTGGTTCTCATACACTCTACGACAAGCACATGTCCCCAAATAGGAGCCAGATGTTATCCCCATTTTGTGGATAATTAAGGAGATTATGTTTCAAGGCCCTCAGGTTGGAGATATGGAGTGTCAAGAGACCACGTGACTAGAAGTATCCTTTTGCATAGATGGAGACCCTTCTCACCACCACAGAGGTCGCATATTTTTATATGAAATCCACCACATCAGTTGTCTTTTGGGAGGAAATGGGCCTTGCTCCATGAGGTACAAGTCAGGTATTATGTTGAGTGTCATTTCAATATTTGAGGCATTTGAGTATGATGTATCTTAGACTACTTTAGATTTCGTGATATATGCTTGGACATTATGTATTTTTCCTTGCTTCACCTTGGTGGTTGACTTTATTCTCTAGTAAGTGGTTTTCCTTGGGGATGGGTTTGCTACTAGGAATTCCCTTGAAAAGCCATTGTACCGTTCCCGACCATACTTACCACTTTCCATCACTATTTCCCCCCATTTCCTTATCTCTTGAGTTCTTAGGGTGTATTGACCCAAGAAGGGGTTGTCCCTCATTTATGGGAAGAAGGGGTTGAAGGCCCAGAGAGATTGATGTTGGGTAAAAGATAGAGGCCTGTGTATGAACCTTCTAGATGATTCACCCAGGGAAAGAAAACAATGAAATGCTTATCTTTGAAAAAATGAGGTCCCCAAAAAAATATGATTAAGAATGCTTAAAAGGTTAGTTGAAGGATAGGAGGTCTCATCACGAGTCGGCCTATCATGTCCATGAATATCTAGTGGTATTACCATCATCTGGTCACCAAACCAGGGTAATGGCTCTCAGTTGCATGGCTGAGAGAAAGGGAGTCTCATCACGAGCCATATTTCTCATTTCCATTAGGTGTTTGTGGGTGACACTTCTATTATCTGGACACCATGCCAGGGAAATGGCCTTCAACCTTTCCTTGAATCTATGAAAGAATTAAATAATGGAAAAATAATGGGCTTGAAAAAAGTGCCTTGCGAACGAAGGTACCACACACCCTCTACAAAGTCACACATGAATGAAACACTACGACCTGTTGTATGTCATGAGCCTTATGCCCATTGAGTCTATAACCTAACCACTTCACCCACTTTACATGGCTTAGAGAAGGATCTCTTGGAAACTCTCCTTGACCTAGGGCAAGATCTACCCAATAGGACACCTCGTCAACCCTCCCATACTCAAGCTTGGCAAGTAGTATAATGTCTTTGAGAACTTAATTGTTTAATACGGCAATATTTGGTGCACATGCTTAGGTGTCTCATTTATTGATTTCATTTACTTATTATGATGCTATGACTTGAGATCCTTGGAGGGCATGCTTATTTTTCTTTGCAGGACCTAGTTGGTGGGTAGTTTTGGAGGAACAATCCTAGCTTGAGCTTCCATGGGGCTTGAATCCCATAGGTGGATGCCAAGGGCCCACATGTCGGTGAGAGAGATGACACCTTGGAGGCCTAGAAGATTACTTGGACAACATAAAATATCCCCCACATGCCAAATTGTTTTCCTAGGAGAGGCAGAACGTCACCTTTTGAGGCATGATGTCACCTAAGGGGTTAGGGTTTGGCGGTGTGGTTGATATGCATTGGCACTTGGAAATTTTGAGGAGAATTGGGATTTGAACATGAAGGAAGTAACTTGAATGTTTTACATGTGCCTTTGGCAAGCCTAGCCACCCTCCTCCTACACCAACGATTTGCTCCTAGTGCCAAAACATCCCCTAAAGGGGCGATATCCTTTTAAAATTAGGGTTTTCTTATGTGTAAAAGTAAAATTTAAGTGAATTTTTTAATATTACTTTGTAAAATGGGAAATATTAAGGTTTTTGACCCCTAGTCTTGTGGTTTACCCTTAATTATGTGGAAAAACTATCTTAGTGACATTTTGTATAAATAAGAGATCATAAGATCTCATTTTAACATAACTCTCCCTCTTGTGAGAAGTACTTGGTCTGAAATTTTCGCTACACTTGGAATATTTTGCCTCTTGTGCTATGGAATTATGCTTTTTAGTTATGTTTTGATGATGATGATGGTGCACTATCTCTAGAAGGTCATTCTCTTGCTTTTGTGGAGGTTTACTTTGGCATGTAAAAGATTTTTCTTGAATGGCATGGTCTCTCTACTTTGTTATTAACATGTATGATTCAAGTAAGGTTGTTTTGGCCAAGGCTAGATAGGGAGTATAAAGATATACACCCCTATCCTATTTTCCACCACTTTATCAATCTTTTTTGCAAGGATTTAGTTGAGGAAGTAAGAGGATTTACACCCCTCATCTTCAAACCATAGCTAGGTTACTTGCCTTGGTAAGTAAGAGGATTTACACCCCCAAGGATTTAGTAACCCTAGCTCTTTCTTCTTGACCCTATTAACCCATAACTAAAGGCACTAGTCTTGCATTGGAGAAATAAAATATTGCATTGGAAAACATGATTTCTTGGCCTTTTTACTTTTTGCAACTTGGATTGTCTTCCATGTGCCTTGGGGACCTCACAGCTATTAATGCATCCCCATCAAAGGGATACTTCTAGATGATGTTATAAAATTGCATCTTCAGTCATTAGGGATGCAGAAACCCTAACTCATTTGCTTGAATAACTCTCTTATCTACCATCGGAATTTGCACAAAGTTTGCATACTTACTCTTCTTGGTCTAGCACATGTTTTGGCAAATTTTGGAGGATTTCTAGTGGCTTATTTTCTTGTTGTAATACATTGAATGTTACATCCATAGGGATGATATATTTTCTACAGAAAATTGGTTACAACAACCTTGTCTCTCATGCTAGAATCTTGGATTTTCATCTTGGGTTTTGTTAGTCTTTAGCTAGTCTTTCTCTTATATCTTCTACTTGATCTCTAGCATTTATTTTGCCATTTTATTGCTGATATACATTTTTAATAACATATTCTATTAGGGAAAACAATCTTAACTTTCTTTTCCAAGTGATTATACTGCAATATATGCTTGTTTTTCTTGTGTTTCGGGCGGGTATTTCACCATTTGCAGGTTACTCAACATACTCGACAACCCTAAGAACTTCCCAATACTTCATTCCAAGACCTTCATACCATTTATATTTGACCTTTATGGAATTCATCTCCATCTTCATCTCATTCCCCCTAGGGTCATTGGGATTTCCCCCTTGAGGTGACTACCTCATCTCTAAAGTGACGGGGACACCTGCCGAAGGTGACAGTGGGTAGGTGACCTATTAGTTGTCTCTATTTAGTGGTTGGGTCAGGATTTTCCCAACATACAACTTGTGCAATAACAAGTAGCGTCACTTTTTTATTTAGGTGTTGATTTTAAGGTTTTTCTAAGCAACTATTTGATTTTTAAGGCCATGCTTGAAAACATTTGTAATTTTGACTTGGTTAGAAAAAATGGTGCTACCAGTTGCACCAATTTTTTATTTGGGGGTTGATTTTAAGGTTTTTCTAAGCAACTATTTGATTTTTTAAGCTTGTGCTTTAAAAAAATTGTAATTTTGACCCGATTACAAAAATGATGATATTGGTGGCACCACTTTTTTATTCGGGGATTGATTTTCATGTTTTTTATGCGAAAATATGTGTTTTAAGGGCTAGAGTTCTCGTTTTGAGGTCATAGTTCTCGTGAATTCAATAATTGTGTTCATGGAGAAATCCATTTAGGAACTCTCCAAAAATTTAGCAAGATGGGATTTCTCATTTATTGATGTTATTGGGAGATCGAGGGGAAATATAACTGGGTGAAAAAATGTTTTTTCAACCTGACTAATTCTTGGGCTTTCACAACAAGTCTAGGGACTTCCTTCTTCTCTTAGAATCTTGGGAAAGAGATTACTTTATTGAACATCYATGGACCATATGTTGAACATCTAGTTTTTTCACATGTACTAGCTAAAGATTGGTTTAATAGTGGTGGGAGGGGACCTAAATTTTACTCCAGGAGCATCAAAGGTATGGGGACCAATTGAAAATGTCGATTGCCTTGTTGAATATTTTATGAAAAAGTTGGAAGAAGTAGGTCTATTGGATGTTGAGCTTGCAAAATTGTCTCCAACATGGAGAAACAAAAGACCCAGAGAGGCACATATTCCTAAGAGACTTAATCATTTCCTAATTTTTAATGTCTCCTTGATGAAGTAAATCCTATAAGACAATGTGTTTCCTCATGAGGGGTTTTTGTTCACAGTCTAGTCATCCTGGAAATAGTCCTCATCCAATAAAATCTTGCTAGTCCTTTCAAGATGAACCTTGAATGGATAAAAGATGAGATTTTTATAATCAAGGTTAAAAAAATATGAGAATATTATAATGGAAACTCAAGAGAGTCTACTTCTATACAATTCCAAAAAAACTTGAACAAATCTAAGAAGGTAGGTATACAATTGGCCAAAGAAAAGAAGAAAAAGGATAACAAAACCCCCAAGGAAGTAGAAGAATCTTTGGAATCTCTCTACAGTAATGAAGGTGTTTCTTTTTAACAAAGGAAAAAAAAATCTAAGGTCAAATTGTTGGAGAACAAAAAAAAGAAAATTCTCCTGGAGAAAGAGAAAGAATGACGACCTAAAATCATAGCATCATGGCTCCAGGCAAGAGATGAAAACACAAAATAAAAATCACATATTTTCCAATCACAAAAGAAACATTAATTCAGTTTGGGTAATTGAAAAGAAATACGGTACATGGACACACAACTTCAAGGAAACTATAGAAACATATGGTGTAAACTAATTATGAACCCTCTTCAAAGAAGACTTTTGTGCCACTATAGAAGAGGTATTAAAACTGTCAAACTATTTTCAAGCTTCGTCAATCCTAAAGACAATTAGTCTTTGAAGAAGGAAGTGGTGAAAGAAGAGTTGCTTAGTACTCTCCAAATTTTTTAGAAGGACAAAAGTCCAGCGTCAGATGATCTCCCCGTGGAATATTTTTTAGGTTGCTTTGATTTTATAGGATATTATTTAAAAAGGGTTGTAGAGGCTCCTAGAACAAATGGGAAGATATTAGGCGCCTTCAACTCAATCTTTCTTGCTTTGATTTCAAAAGATGAAAATCCAACATCCTTTGGAAATTCATGCTAATCTCCCTATGCAACTGTATATACAAAATCATCTCCAAGGTAAGTGTAAGAAGACTAAAAAGAATCATATTAGATCAAATATCAGTAGAACGGTTTGGATTTATGGAGGGAAGACAAATTCACGAGGTTGTAGGGATTACTCAAGAAGGCTTACATTAAATTAAAATTAGGAATCAAATGTCAATGGTGATAAAAGTGAACCTCTACAAAGCGTATGACATGGTAAGTTGGTTATATCTCAGACTTATCCTCATTCATCTAGGTTTTTGCCATCAATTCATAAACTAGGTAATGAATGACATCACTTCTTCATCTTTTGTTGTTTTAATAAATGAGGCAATATCTCCTTTATTCAGACCTAGAAGAGGCCTTAGATATGGGTTCCCCCTATCCCCTTCCTTTTTCTTCTAGTTTCTAAAGGACTGAGTAGGCCACTAAGGAGGTTGTATACAATGGTAGTTTCAAAGGAGTTTAAATAGGCACTTCATGAAATATCGCTCATTTACTATTTGTGGATGACATCTTGATTTTCTATGAAGGATCTAAAAGGGTGATTGAAAAATTCAGAGACATCATGGCACTATTTTGTAAAGCGACTTGTATGACAATAAATATTCAAAAAACAACAATATCCATGTGGGGATTTTCTAATTATGAGAAGATCTTTGTTTCAAAATTGTTCCCTTGCCAACAAGTAAACTTAGGGCAAGGCCTGAAATACTTCGATTTTTACCTAAAACCAAATATGTACACATAGAACATTGGTAATGATTGAGGGCCAAAGTGGAAAGAAAGCTCAATTCATGGTGCAATAGATGGATATCTCGTGGAGGGAGGTTGTTTCTAATCAAAGTGGTACTAGAAGAAACTTTAGTGTATTGGATGTCCCTAGCATGGATACCAAAAGGAATATTGGAAATTATTAGAAGGTTATGCTATAGGATCCTTTGGTTTGGGAAACAAGAGAAAATGGGTTTTGTCCTTGCATCATGGAAGAATCTATTACTCCCAAAGGAAAAGGGTGGTTGGGGCTTAAAGAACCCTCTTTTCTTCTCAAAATCCCTAGTAGAAAAAAATGTTTGGAGATTGACTCAAAGATTTGGGTTGTGGGTAAACGTTGTAAAAGAGAAATATGTTTCTCTAGATAGTGTTGAGGAATAGATTAGAAAGTCGGTTAGGTGATTATATAATTCCTCAAATGTGTGGAAAGCAATACTTTCATCTTTTACTTGCTGGGAAATTGGTTGACATGGCAAGTGGGAAAAGGTCATAGAGTGAAAATCGGTTGGATCCTTGGGTTGGCGGAAAAGGTAGGCACCAATTATCACACCAACCGATGCATGAGATACACAAAAAGGATATTATGTGTTACGTCAATTCAATGTGAAATTGGCTAGGACAAATATATGGCACTAAGCTTGGTTGTCCTAGAGGGATTTAGGCATTAGGGTAGAAAATGGAGGAGAATGAAAAAGATACATAGATTCTCTAAAATATAGCAACGTGAAAATCAGAGAGGAGGAAGACCAACTAGTATGTTCCCTAAACCCATCAGTGGAATAAGTACTAAAATTAGGATATAAGGCTCTTGTTGAAGAGGGTAGAGAATATGTACATGTCTGGTGGTGGAAAGGCATATGGAAACTGAAGGGCCCTTCAAAATAAAAAAATCTTCATGTGGTTGATATTGAACAATAGGGATCCTACTTAGGATATTGTGCAAAAAGATATTTTGTTGGGCTTGGTTGGTGTAGTCTATGTCAACAAGCAGAAGTGGAAAATGCTCATCTCTTCATGACCTGCCCCTTTAAGTTAGAAGTTTGGAAAGAAGTGGAAAGTTTTATAGAGCACCAAAATGTCTAGGTAGGAGAAAGTATTGAAGTGGCCTTTTGAAAGTGGTGTGACAATAAGGCCTTAAAACAGGTTAGAGTCCTCTAGTTAAACATTACATGGGGAGTCTAAGTGGCCTGAAACCTGAAATTGTTTGAAAACATAGAGACTTTGACTTTAAAATGTGATGTCCATGCATTAAATATCCTTAATGCATACCTAAAATCTCAAGATGAACTTAATGTCCACATATCGAAAGAAATTAAAACTAACAAGTCCATTCTTTGGGCTTTATTTGATGGAGCTTCATAAGACACTCCAACAAAGGGTGAAGTAGGGGGAATATTGTATATAACTCCAACACACAATATTTCATTTAAGGTAGTCATTGGCTAGGAAACCATCCATTTTTGTGAACTAATGGCTCTCATGTTGGTCCTAAGACTAGCTCATGAGGTTGGGGTCTCAAATATTCAAATCTTTAGAGATTCTTTGCTAGTTGTTCAATTGATGCGGAAGGAAATTGCTCTAAGAAACTTCACATTACAACATATTTACAATAATATTTAGTTGATTATATCATTCTTCTCACATTTTCCCATTTCATATATGTATAATGACAAAAACAATGTTACTAATGAAATTTCTAAAGATGGAACAATGCTAGAATTTGGAGCCTGGGTGGTCAATGAATTACTAGAGGGCACTGTCTTAGAATATGATCATGATCCATGGCTCTCTTAAGATGTCTTCTATTTATACTTTACTCATTTTTCATTTATAAAGATGAGATGGTATGGGTTTTAGTCCATCAGAAGGAATAAGCCTTTGTTAAAGGGTGTTTTTTAGTTGTTGAATAAAAGCCTTTGTTAAAGGGTGTTTTTTAGTTGTTGAATAAAAAATGTTTTATGCACAGTGGGAAGAAATTGTGAAAATTGTAAATACACTTACAGGTAGGATGATGAACTTCAATGATCCTTTCCACATCAATATAAACAATTTTTAGAAATACTATAAGCAAATTTGTAAAATATTTTAATTTTGTGTTTGTTAAGATGATGAACTTAATGGTCATTTCCACATCAATATAAACAATTTTTAAGAATACTACAAGTATTTGTGATATTTTAATTTTGTGTTTGTTAATAAAATTATAGATTTTAACTTTATTAAAAAGTAATAAAGTTATCGTAATTTTGTTTTTATGAGTTAATGTTAATATATAGAATCCTTGTTTAGGAATATAGAAGAAATCAAATAAATGTGCTATTATTTTAATTTTGTGTTTGTTAATAAAATTATAGACTTTAACTTTATTAAAAAATAGTAATTTTGCTTTTATAAGTTAATGTTAATAAGTAGAATCATTGCTTAGAAATATAGAAGAAATCAAATAAAAACATTTTTTTAATAATACTAAAAGTATGTGTGATATTTTAATTTTGTGTTTGATAATAAAATTATAGACTTTAACTTTATTAAAAAGTTAGTGTAATTTTGTTTTTATGTGTTAATGTTAATATATAAAATTACTTGTTTAAAAATATAGAAGAAATCAAATAAATGTTAAAAATTTAACTTTATTAAAAAGTTAGTGTAATTTTGTTTTTATGTGTTAATGCTAATATATAAAATTACTTGTTTAAAAATATAGAAGAAATCAAATAAATGTGCTAATATATTAATTTTGTGTTTGTTAATTAAATTATAGACTTTAACTTTATTAAAATTTAGTGTAATTTTGTTTTTATGTGTTAATGTTAGTATAAAGAACCCTTACTTAGAAATATAGAAGAAATTAAATAAAAACAATTTTTAAGAATAATACAAGTATTTGTGATATTTTAATTTTGTGTTTGTTAATAAAATTGTAGACTTTAACTTTATTAAAAAGTTAGTGTAATTTTGTTTTTATGTGCTAATGTTAATATATAGAATTCTTGTGATATTTTAATTTTGTGTTTGTTAATAAAATTATAGACTTTAATTTATTAAAAAGTTAGTGTAATTTTGTTTTTATGTGCTAATGTTAATATATAGAATTTTTGCTTAAAAATATAGAAGAAATCAAATAAATGTGTTAATATTTTAATTTTGTGTTTGTTAATTAAATTATAAATTTTAACTTTATTAAAAATTTAGTGTAATTTTGTTTTTATGTGTTAATGTTAATATATATAGAATCATGAATATAGAAGAAATCAAATAAATGGGCTAGTATTTTAATTTTGTATTTGTTAATCAAATTGTAAACTTATTTTAATTTTGTGTTTGTTAATTAAATTATAGACTTTAACTTTATTAAAAATATATAGAATCCTTGTTTAGGAATATAGAATTTAACTTTATTAAAAATTTATTGTAATTTTTTTTTATGTGCTAATGTTAATATATATAGAATCTTCCCCAGGATGGGGTGCCACATGGAGCTCGCATGCCACATGGTGTGTTGGCAGCAGAGGAAGTTAAAGCCCCTCGACGTCGGCACCCTCCCCAATTCATTTGACATGCCCCACATTTATGCATAGTAGAGAGGAGAGTGTTGGGACAGTCCAACAGCTCTAATGGAGGTTCACATCCGGCTTACAGGAACTAGTACGATGGCCTCCACCCATTGCATTTAAACATTCATAGCCTCTACGACCATTACCTCGCTAGTTATCATGAATGGTTCTACCGTTGGTTTTATCTCTGTCTTTCCTCGTTGGTTTTACCTCTGTCTTTCGCCCTCAGTCGATCGTTCTCCCTTGGCTAACTTTATTTGGCTCTCCCAGGCTTCTGCTCTTTTCCTTCCTTCTCGCTCGAACCTCTCCAACTCCTCCATCGTGTCTAGTTTCGACATGCCCTATGAAAGAGGCAAGCTCAAACGCGGATTGACCTACTATAGCCAAGCAGGTCGTCATCGTCGCATTGGTCCTATGGCTCTCCAACCCTCCCCACGAGACAATATGGCCTTTTCTGATGAGAATCGGGCCATGGAAACCTATGTGGTGCCTCAGTTTCTAATCCCGGAGCCAAATTACATAAGTTGCATCGTGAAGGAGGAAATTCATCTGCATTGGGTGGATGTTCCTCAACACTTGCATGTTGTTGGTGATGAAAGGGCGACACAGGACGCTGGTGGTGATGGGAGATGATCACAACAGGTTGTCTGATATAAGAGGAGCTTCCTCCGTGACTGTTGGATTCAGTCGACCCCATAGAGGTAGATACAGAAATTCAATGGGGTGAATTCTTGCATGAACAAGAAGATCTCGAGGCGCCAATGCAGAAGGTCTCGGATAGACATGCCTTGCCTCTTGTGTGCAGGCTCACGGAAGAGCATCTCGACCTCATATTCGAGATGAGAAACCTTGCAGAACAAAGGTACCTTCAGAACCTCCTAAGCAACCGCATGGATTTCATGTTCAATTCGCTTTCAGGCGAGCCTGCAAAGAGTCGTTGCCCGACTTGCAGTCAGCCTTATGCCTTCATCGTCATTCAGGACGGATGTCCGGGTTCACCTCATGTTTAATTTACCTACTGTCAATTTTATGGTGTTAGTTGTTTTTCTTTCATGTTATCAAGAACCTCTGGTGTTTGTGGTTTTTCTTTTTTGTTATCAAAACCTCTAGTTCAGACCGTTTGTTCTGGTTTCCATTTTTCATGGAAAAATAGGTGGTAGGTCATTCACACTCCTCATACAGGTGTTTTTAACATGCACAATGCCACAAGTTTCGGTTTCCACACTCATGGCAGAACAGGTGGCAATTTTGGTTGTTATGGTCGTTATCCTCTGACACATGTTTCTTTTTGGGCATAAGGTAATATATTCTCTCTTTTTATTTACAAAAAATATATATCTATAATCTTTGTTTAGAAATATAGAAGAAATCAAATAATGGGCCAATATTTTAATTTTGTGTTTATTAATCAAATTATAGACTTTAACTTTATTAAAAATTTAGTGTAATTTTGTTTTTATGTGCTAATGTTAATATACAGAATCCTTGCTTAGGAATATAAAAGAAATCAAATAAATGTGCTTTTATTAAAAATTTAGTGTAATTTTGTTTTTATGTGCTAATGTTAATATATAGAATCCTTGCTTAGGAATATAAAAGAAATCAAATAATTTTGTTTTTATGTGCTCATGTTAATATATAGAATCTTACTTAGGAATATAAAATAAATCAAATAAATGCGCTTTTATTAAAAATTTAGAGTAATTTTGTTTTTATGTGCTCATGTTAATATATAGAATCCTTGCTTAAGAATATAAAAGAAATCAAATAATTTTGTTTTTATGTGCTAATGTTAATATATAGAATCCTTGCTTAGGAATATAAAAGAAATCAAATAATTTTGTTTATATGTGCTAATGTTAATATATAGAATCCTTGCTTCGAAATATAGAAGAAATCAAATAAATGCGCTTTTATTAAAAATTTAGTGTAATTTTGTTTTTATGTGCTAATGTTAATATATAGAATCCTTGCTTAGGAATATAAAAGAAATCAAATAAATGCACTTTTATTAAAAAAAATAATGTAATTTTGTTTTTATGTGCTAATGTTAATATATAGAATCCTTGCTTAGGAATATAAAAGAAATCAAATAATTTTGTTTTATGTGCTAATGTTAATAAATAGAATCATTTTTTTTCAACAAGAAAATTGTTCTTTATATTAGATATATAAATGAGTACACTTTACAACTTCTTCAAGCTTTGTTTTTTTTCATGAGCCACCTCTGGATTCTAAACATACTAGAGCCTTTTCAAAAAAGAAACAGTCATAACATAATTTTACATAGTAAAAATAGATGTCCTCCATCTAGGGGAAAATCACATATATAAAACAGTCCTCGTATTCCGAGATTATCTTTGATGGTCATAACCAAAAAGAGACAAATTGATTCAAAAAAGACTGATGGAGATGGTAGGCCCCTCATTTCCCTCAACCCACCTGCTAAAATCAAACTTTCCTCCAGACTTGGTGAGTGCCAATTTCGAGATATGATCTGCCTCCATATTTAGCTCCCTGTAAACATGGGTGAAATGTATCTCTCTAAACATTGATTTCATCAATTTTAAGTTGTCCATCCACCCCATCAAGGAGGCAACCTGTAGTTTGCCTCTGTCCTTTAACCATTCAATTATGATCTTTGAGTCGCCAATGACCTGGATTACCTCAAGATTTAAACATTGTGCTAAAAAGAGAGTCACCCAGGCTCCTAATAGTTCGGCCCTCGTATTTGTCCCCTGACCACAGTTTAAGGTACACTTAATGGTTGTTTGATCATTGTACTTAATGATACCTCCCACCCCACACTTAAGAGCATTAGAAAGAGCAGCCCCGTCGAACCAACAAACTATTGAGGTCAGAAGGCATGGGGGATGAAAAAGGCACACTTTTGTTTTTTTATCCACAGTCACCAAGGGAAGCAAAGTTTTAACTTTTGTTACCACTGACTGGTTCGAGGCTTTGCGTCCTTCAAAAATTACTCTGTTCCTCTCCAACCATACAAACCAACATATAATAGGAGGGAGAGTTATGTAAGTAGCTTCCTTCTTAAGCCAGTTCTCAAAGCATGAACTGAATAATACTCCTTCCCAAGCAGTCTGAATGTTAAGAACTTTGTAATAATGACTCCAAACCTCCCGACTAAAGTTGCAAGAGACAAATAGATGGTACATAGATTATGCTTCTCTAAAACACAAAGCACAAATGTTTGGCCCTTGCAATCCCTTCCTTTGTAGAATATCCCAAGTGAGAATTTTGTTCTTGAGAGATAACCACATAAAGAGTTTAATCTTTGGTAACCCCATTTCCAAAAATGACTTCTCCAACCTCCAACAACATTTGGCCAGAATATTTTTGCAAGTCTAGCGAGGTATAAATTTTTAGCCGAGATGTTACTCGAGCAGTCACCTCCCGCCCATATAAGATCATCGTTTTTGTTATGTAACTGTATCCCCGCATAATGAAATCCTTTATGATATTCCTCCCACTCCTCTGCAAGGATCCCGACCATGCCAAGATCTTCACCCGATTTCCAATAAGAATATGGAAGTCCCGACCTACTTGCACCTCTAGCTTGAAAAAGATACATCACGTAATTCCTTCTGAGTTCAGCCAGAAGGTGACTTGACAAGAAGGAGGCATGCCCTAGACCCATAATACAATCTAAACCAACTTGCACACTGTGACCAGAACCTGGTCTCCATCCAAGCCAATGAGTTAACAAGTGTAAATATTTTAGCAGATTTTTCCAAGTCTGTGAGGTAGACGAAGCAGTGGAAGAAGCTGACCATAGCCAAGTTATAGTGGAACAATGTGGAAAATACTTATTCTTTATTACCTTACTCCATACCCCTTCCTTAGTTAGTACCCGCCACAGAGAGTTGGTGACCATAGCCTTATTAAAAAGAAATATATTTCGTATGCCCCAGCCTCCCAGTTGTGTTGGATTTGCTAAGAGATCCCAACTGTGCAAGTGGAAGTGCTTCCTCCCCGCAACACCCGACCACAAAAAGTTAAACATCAAGCTCCAGAGTTTGTGTAAAATAGAGGTTGGTATAGCCGCCAGTGCCATCCAGTACACGGTCTGACCTTCAGGCATTGATTTCACCAGTGTGAACCGTCCCCCCAGGGAGAACCATCTATTACACCACCATCCAATCTTCTCTTCAAATTTTGATAGGAGCCAATGCCAATCCTCCGGTTTGTAAGCATCTGCCTTTAAAAAATAACTAGGGTACCAGAATACTTTTGCCAATTCCTCGAAACAGTGAGGAAAAAGAGTCTTTAAATTTTCAAGAGAATCTCCAAAGATCTCGGAATGATAAAAGATTGTTTTTGACCAATTTATACACAAGCTAGAGGCCCTACAGAAGGATGATAAAATATGTTTTATCTCGGACCACTCTTCAAACGATACTTTTGTCATGATTAACACATCATCCACAAAAAAACAAATGCAATATCTTCACCAACCTTGATACCTTAACCCCTGAAAGCTTCCCTTCAACCTTTCCTTTTTTTAGAAGTAAACTAAGACCTTCCATGACAAGTATAAATAACAAGGGCAATAACGGGAAGCCCTGACGCAACCCTCTTCCACTTTTGAACATATGAGATGTCTCCCCATTAATTGAAACCATGAAATTAGCACTAGTCACACAACTTAAGATCCAGTTGGTAAAAGGAATGTTGAAGCCCAATTGGATAAGAATCAAGCGCAAGAAGTCCCAATTTATACAGTCATAGGCTTTCTTAAGGTCTAACTTAAGAATCATGGCTTTGGATTTTTTAACGTTTATACTATGCAGGCACTCTTGTGCCGTGCCAATTGCATCCAATATCTGCCTACCTTTTAGAAAGCCTAATTGTTCCTCCGACAGTGATCGAGAGAGAATGGGCTTAATCCTATTGGCAATGATCTTTGAAATCAGCTTGTAGCATAAGTTGCACAGTGCTATCAGTTTGTAATCCCCAAAAGAGCTTGGATTATTTACCTTTGGAATCAGCGTTAAGAAAGTCGCATTTAATGAATTAATATATAGAATCATTGCTTAGGAATATAAAAGAAATCAAATAATTTTGTTTTTATGTGCTAATGGTAATATATAGAATCCTTGCTTAGGAATACAAAAGAAATCAAATAATTTTGTTTTTATGTGCTAATGTTAATATATAGAATCCTTACATAGGAATATAGAAGAAATCAAATAAATGAGCTTGACATAATAAAAGAAATGTGTTTTTATTAAAAATTTAATGTAATTTTGTTTTTATGTGCTCATTTTAATATATAAAATCCTTGCTTTTTTTTCTTCCACGAGAAAAAAATGCTCTTTATATTCATAAGGATAAAAAATTTTACAAGAATCGCCTTCTCGAAAGATGGCTTACAAAGGAAGAAAAGCTTAATGCTTGGCGTGGTCCATGACTGACCAAGTCTATCAACTCCCATTCACAACTATGATCAGCTTTCATATCAATAGGATTGTGGAATGTTGTAGATAACAATCAAAACTTAATCTTGATGGCTGGTCCTTCATTGCCATCCTCCCATTTTGTAAAGCAAATTTGGCCCGGTGGAAGATGTAGCGCTCTTTTAGAAAGGGTATCCGCCTCACAGTTTTCCTCTCGGTAAATGTGAGTGAAATTGAGCCTTCTAAACAAAAGTGTAGCTTCTTTGGTTCTCTCTTTCCAACACTCAAGGGCTACCACCTGGAAGTCAGCTAGTCCATTCAGTCAATCGATAGTAATTTTTTAGTCTCCAAGAAATAACAGCTCATCGATATGGCGACATGCCAGAATGAGCGAGCCCCACGCACCTAAAAGTACCGCCTTCATATTAGATCCCAGACCGCAGCTTAGTGTCCAGCGAATGCAAGTGTGGGGGTTTAGGACAATTTTGCTTCCGACCCCAAAAAGAGTGCATCCTTGTTGTGACGCTCCATTGAACCATGCCACTGCCCTATCAACTAGGATAGTCAATTTGTGTCTAATGGAAGACTGAACCATTATAGTCTTACCTGTACCAGTCGCCTCAGCAAGTAGGATGCTTGTCACTCTTTGAGCTGATGGGATCGTCTCTTTAAATATCGTTGCGTTCCTGGCCTTCCATACTTGCCAGCAAAGGTGGATAGGGAGCAATGTGTGGGTTTTGTTAACACTGAACCAATTTTGAAAGCAGCCTTGTACGCTGGAGCCCGACCAAGATGAAGTGAGATTTAACGCCAATGAAAGAAGAGCCCAGATTGTGTGGATATAAAATCCTTGCTTAGGAATATAAAAGAAATCAAATAAATACTCTTTTATTAAAAATTTAGTGTAATTTTGTTTTTATATGCTAATGTTAATATATAGAATATTTGCTTAGGAATATAAAAGAAATCAAATAAATACGTTTTTATTAAAAATTTAGTGTAATTTTGTTTTTATATCTTAATGTTAATGGATAGAATCCTTGTTTAAGAATATAAAAGAAATCAAATAAGTTTGTATGTGTTAATGTTAATATAGAATCGTGACTTAGAAATATAAATGAAATCAAATAAATGTTAATAGATAGAATCCTTACTTAGGAATATAAAAGAAATCAAATATTTTTTTGTGTGTTAATGTTAATATAGAATCCTTGCTTAGGAATATAGATGAAATCAAATAAATGTTAATATAGAATCCTTGTTTAGGAATATAAATGAAATCAAATAAATGTTAATAGATAATGTTAATATAGAATCCTTGCTTAGGAATATAAATGAAATCAATTATCAAATAAAAAATTGTATGTGTTAATGTTAATATTAATATAGAATCCTTGTTTAGGAATATAAATGAAATCAATTATATAGAATCATTGCTTAGAAATATAATGAAGTCAAATAAATGTTAATAGATAATGTTAATATAGAATCCTTGAAATGAAATCAAATAAATGTTAATAAATAATGTTAACTTAGGAATATAAATGAAATCAAATAAATGTTAATAGATAATGTTAAAATAAATGTTAATAGATAAGGTTAATATAGAATCCTTGCTTAGGAATATAAATGAAATCAATTATCAAATAAAAAAATTTATGTGTTAATGTTAATATTAATATAGAATCCTTGTTTAGGAATATAAATGAAATCAATTATATAGAATCCTTGCTTAGGAATTTAAATGAAATTAAATAAATGTTAATATTGAATTCTTGCTTACGAATATAAATGAAATCAAATAAATGCGCTCGGCATTGAGAAAAATAACTTCGCTAGAAGGAGGGCTTGAACCTCCGACCTTGTGGTTAACAGCCACACGCTCTAACCAACTGAGCTATTCCAGCAACTGTAATAGCTAGAATTATGGCCCTTTATCTACCCTTAATTGATGACGATGGAAATGGTGAAAGAACGGACAGAGGGATACAGATACAGAGCAAACACTTATTCTTTCACTCTGCCTGCCCGCCCGCCCGAGAAGAATAGCAGCTTCAGCGTCAGCATTGCATTCCATACTAAAATGAAATAAACTGGGACGTCTTCCGTTGCCGAAATGTGGACCCTGGGTCGCCCGGGTTAAAACCGGGATTCCAAACCTAGACGATAACGGAAGATGCTAAACTCTGATCGAAAATGAGCTATCATAAAATAGCATACACTGGACAAAAAACCAAATTTCTTTATCATTGAAGGAGTGCAAGAAATTTTAAAAATATTACGTCATAACAGGATGGTCGATGGAGTGCGTAGGTGGCATGTTTCTGGAGGTTTCCTTTTCCCAAAAAATTTGCAATTCTACCAGAAACACGCGACCAAACTCAGCTATTTCTTTCAATCTCTCTTTCCATTTTTGAAAACCATTTTCAAATTTAAGAGGAGGTAATCAAATGCAAGGCCTTTCACGACCTGATGTTGTATTTAAAAGCCTTTATGGTGGGTTTCGCAGTGTTTTCCTGCAAGGTTGTTTGTGAGAGCACGAGGCGTCTTTTTGTCGATGCTTTTTTTCAGAAGTTATAAACGTGTTTTGCATAGAAGTAACTTGTGAAATACCAATGTGAATCTTTTGGCCGTTTTCAGCCTTTGTTTCTTTGACAAGTTCATGGCTATTTATCAGTCATTACTCTATGAACTTCCATCTTACTTCATGCAAAAATTTGGGCCCATCTTACCTTTTGGAGGAAGATTACAGAGATCAATCAGAAACCTCTAAAGTGAATATTCTCCACCATTCCTTTTGAGGTATTGAAAGATTTGTTTTTTTGAGATAAAAAGTTGTATTCTCATTTAAAACCCCACATCTCACTGTTTGTAGTGCCAATGTTGTAGTCTCACATAATCTGGAGTTTACATTTTTTTTGGTATGTTGTAATGAAAAAGGAGTTGTCTAAACATTAGACTTTTTGAACTTTTCCACTCTAGTCCGGTGAAATAAATCTTGGTGAAATCACCATTTTTTGTTGTTTAAATTGTATTTTTGAATGCATAAATAGATTCAGCACCCTGAAAAATCTGTAAAACCTGTAAAAATCTAGGGCACTCAAATTATATAGACTCAATCACTTAAATCTGAAGTTCCAACAATTTTTGACCAGATTTCAGTAAAAATTGATTAAAAAATATGTCTGTAAAAACTTCAAAAAAATATAAATAAAAATGCATATTAATGTTCTGGTTAAAAATGTGTTTTAATAGTTCCAGCTTTCTGCTTTTTGGATAAGGTTAGAGGTTGATTGGTGTTATTATTTTGCTATAGCTAAGGCTTTTCAAAACTTCAATGATGCAAGTATTTTTGTATTTTTGTTTCTGCAGCCACCCATCCCCTGCTCTTCTCACTATGGGCAATATTGTAATTAGTGATGATGTACAGACTTAGGTATTTCCTGTCTCTATTGGCATCTGGCTTTAAACTCGAAACATTGAAGATCAATTTACACATCTAAGTGAACATTTAATTAGTCTTCTATACAATCCTACACTGTATAAATTAAATGTCCTAGTGATTTCTTTGGGATAGATTGAATCCTACACTGTATAAATTAAATGTCCGAGTGATTTCTTTGGGATAGATTGAATCCTTTTTTATGGTTTCATCTGGTAGACTATGTTCTCAAGTAATTTTGTGGGAATGTGTTTCCTCAATACATTGTCCACAATCAAGCACTTCCCTACTTCTTGGTACTATTGACTCATAATCATAAGAAAAATATCAAGAAGAAAACATGCTGGACCATTTCAAACATAACTGCAGGAAACAAAGATCAAATACAGGTTCTTTAGCCATCGTTCTATGTAGATTAGGAATGTCACTTCCTTGAATGTCTTATTCTTATAAAATGTTGTTTAAGTTACTATATCCCGACTTTGGGTTGGTTCCCGGACAGTGATTGATTTGAAATGGATACTAATGAACCAATTCCGCAGTCCATGAAGGTTAACAATCTATGTAAATGAATGCAATGTAAATGTTGGAATAATACAAAAGAAAAAGAGAGGGAAAAATGAGAATTAAATCAAATAAAATTATATAATAGTAGAGAAGATGAGGAATGAGCTAAGTCACCAGACACGAGACACGGAGGACATGGGAATACGAGTGTCTGACATGGGCACGGCGACCCCCGGAAACAGGACACAAAGGACACGTTATATATATATATATATATATATGAATTACACATATAAAATTAATAAAATTGTAAACATTTAAATTTTACATGAATGATGTTGATAATACATATTACAAATTCATTATTCAATCATACAATGATACAACTAGTACTAACATAAATCATGAATCATGATAAATATTAAAATCATAATGCCAAACATTGAAATTTGAAACACACAAGAAATTCAAACCATAAACTGCAGTTTTCTCATTAAGTCATCAAAATCAAAATGTGTTACATAGACATAGACTCCCGAGACACTGCTACAGGCTACAACCTACAACCTACATGCTACTATAGGTGGGAATGTCAGTGGCAAATACAAAATAAGGTAGAACAAGATACTAGAACCGTATATGGAAGAATCCCATAGCACAAGACTGTCATTCGTCACTGATCAATAGTCATCTGGGTCCATGTCATACTCATCATCATCAAAATCAACGTCGTCGCCACTGCTCTCTCCTCCAATCTCCGGTTGCTCTGCATGATCATCCAATCCAATTTGTGGAACTGGATCTGTTGTTGTGGAGGATGACCCCTCAAGAGGAATATCATCCTCAAAAGTGATCGGCTCTAGCACTGGGTCATTAAGATCCATGTTGGCCAATGCCAACACAACAGTGTCGTCCAAACCCATACCATCAGGAAAGACATCCCACATTTTTGTCTTTCCCTTCAACCACTCCTCCCTCTGCTCGTAAATAAAACAAAGGTTGGTGTGCACATACACCATTGACTCTGCCCTGGATTGCCCAAGCCTGCTCTTCTTCAAACTGTACAAATTCCCATATGTGCTCCAATTCCTCTCACAACAATAGGATGAAGTAACCTGAGAAAGGATCCTCATGGCTAACTCCTGTACAGGAGGGCATGCTTCCCCATGGGTTGCCCACCAAGCATGGAGCTTCTTAGCCCCCCTGTCTCTGAGCACATCATAGCTAGAAAATCTCTCGCTCGTAGTGGAAAAATCTATAAAGCCTACCTCCACCTCATCAAAGGATATTCTATCCTGATATATCTGTCTAAATGTTTCCTTCCTCCCTTCTGAAAGATCATGATCCATGTGAGGCGGGAATCTGCGTGAAGTCCCACCACTAAGCCACTCATTGTTGTAGTATTTGGGATTCAATGAGTGAGCCAAGCAATGCAAAGGTGTGCAGTTCTTATTCCACCTGCTGATAAGAATATTCTGTATGGTGGTGAAAAATATCTTTGTCGGTGTCCCATACTCAGGGGACTCATTCTGTAAAATAATGGTCCTCATGGACTCAATCATGGAATCCCACCCCTCATAAACCTCTCCTAGGATGGGTTTGTTTGTGTCTGCAAATCGTAACAAAGATATGATAGGCTCCATGATCTTAATGGTAAGATCTACCCTCTCCCACCAAGCATCATCTAACATTGTATCCTTGACCTTTTTTGAAGAAGCTTGATCCGTCTTTCTCCAAAAAGACCAAAACTCTGAAATAACCATGGACCCAAGAGCRGCCTTGACCTCCCTCAACCTCTTAAGCATGATGAATGATGAGGCAAACCGTGTATCTGCAACCTTCAACAATGATAGTTGTGTGTACTTCTTATAGATTGTGAGGGCATTGGTATGGTTTTGTACAAAATTGTGGATATGACGTGCATCCTCTATAAGACTTCTAATCCATGTCACATCCAAAGAAATGGATTTAAGTGCTAATTTCAAGGAATGAACAATGCAAGGTGTCCAAAATATTTGTGGATATTTAGCTTCCACAACCATGCCAGCAACCTTGCAAACGAGTGCATTATCTGTAATAATTTGCACACAAGAATCAACACCTACATCTTCAATAACTTTAATGAATAACTCACCCATATAGTGTGCATCCTTGTATTTTCCAAGAGCATCCACCGCTTTCAAGAAAACCGGTCCATTCAAGGAAGACACCATGAAGTTGATGAGTGGATGGCGTGTTGCATATGTTCATCCATCTGAAACAATACTAACACCAGATGAGCGCCAAGCTTCTTTAATAGGCTCTAGCATTTTCTCCACCTGCCTCTTTGCCTTAACCAACAATGTTGTTCTTAGCCTCTCTAAACTAGGAGGCATGTACCCTGTTGGATCCCCTTGAGTTAGACCTCGACACATATCAATAAACAAAGGAGACTGTGCAACATTAAATGAGATGAAGTTGAGATAGAAAAAAAAAACAATGGTAAGATCCAACTCATCTTGCCTCTCTTGCTGAAATATCTTGTCCATTGGACCCATTGCATGCCTCTTTCTTGTTGTTGCACTCCCGCCCCCAAATGGGTGTTTGCTAGATGGTTTCCTCAAGAATGGAAGAGGATCCTCATTCTTGGTTTTCCTAGATGCTGCTGCCACAATCCCCTCGCCAACATTGGCCTCTCTTTCCAGTTCTCTTCGTTTGGATGCACTCACTCTTTGACATGGTCCAAGTCCACAAGGTGTGCCCAACAAATGGCCTTTTACTCGGAAGTAGGTGCTTGTAAATTGACATTTGCAAAAACTACATGTCCAAAGAATATTACCTCCCCCCTTTAACTTGGACCCGGGCCCTTGATGTCTTGTGACATACTTCCACAATGGATACTTTGATTCTTGAGCTTGTTGCCTTGCTAAAACAACATGTTTTTCAGCCTCTGAACTTGTTGTTGCAGCCCCACTTCTAGCAGATGGAACACTAGCTGACCTTGTTGAAAATGAAGGAGGGGGGACAACATTAGCGGGAAAATCCCTCACTTTCTTTTGCCCTCTTCCAACTACCCTTGATGATTGAGCTATGACTGTTGTAGCAAAGTTCTTGGACTGTTGTTGTAGAAAAAAACTTGAAGAATGGTGGACAAATCCACTTGCTTGGCATTTGGAATCCCTTCTCACACTCCACCAAAGCCCTTTGCTTCTCTCCAACTCTCTTGTTGCTCCAACATGTGGGTAAAATGAGATAAAATGAAAGTTAAAAATCATTTTTGAGGGCCCGTGGGCTGCCTTTCTGTGGGACACGTGTCATGAATTCATGACACAGTTTTAGGGAGTGTCGGGCACATTTTAATGACGTGTCACGTGCACATGACACGTTGATCCAACGAATCTGACACGTGTCAGGGAGAATCATGTTGAATTCGCTGAACACAAGACACGGAGGGGGGTTTGGACGTATCATGTTACAGAGGGAATGAGAAATGAAGGGTGATGGATGTTGGTCTTCCTCATACACTTCAACTCTTTCTATTTCTTTTTTCAGGTCTTTTTGGCCAATAGAGAAAGAAGCAGTATTTCTTCTTTCACTTTCATTCTCAATGGTTATTTTTTATCAATAGAGAAAGAAGCATAAAAATTCTTTCTATTTCTTCTTTCTGTCTTTTTGGCCAATAGAGAAACAAGCATTATTTCTTCTTTCACTTTCATTCTCAATGGTTATTTTTTATCAATAGAGAAAGAAACATTTTGTATCAATAGAGAAATAAGCATAGAGAGCCATGAAACCTTGTAATGGAGATTACCAAAATGAAACATTGTTCCTCATTCCCCATTAAAAGCTGGTTTTCCATTTGAATTTCCAAAGTAGAGAAAGAAGCATAGAGAGCCATGAAACCTTGTAATGGAGATTACCAAAATGAAACATTGTTCCTCATTCCCCATTAAAAGCTGGTTTTCCATTTGAATTTCCAAAGTAAATTCTGAGTTGTTACCTGTGAATTTATTCATTATTATGTGATTTTCTCTGTGTTTGTGATGAAATGGAGTTGCTCTGTAGTTTAATGGCTACCTGTGTGTTATTTTTGCAGCTATGTTTGAGGTTGTTTTCCATGGATACAGTCCCCATAGGCCAGTAAACCAATCCAACAGCTTTTTAATTGCTTCAAGTACATCCATTTCGAAGATGGGAGATCAATGGCTCTTATTCCAGAGCTGTTGCAAACGTGTAGGAAGTTTAATTTTGGTTTTTATGGCTGGTTGGTGAATTTAATCTCTCCTACAGACTACTAATTCACTTAGCTAGATTTTGGTTCAGCAAGTTTTGTTCTCACTCCCTCACAGATCGTACTCTTCCTCTGAGCAGTCATTTCCTTGCTGGCTGGCGATTTCTCCTTCTCCAAGGGTTGTACCTCCCCACTGGGCCGCCATTTTGTTGCTGGCGATTCCTCCTCCTCCTCCACGGGTCGTACCTCCCCTCTGGACCGCGATTTTCTTACTGGCTAGCGTTTTCCAGCTTCCTCGCATGCCCTACGCCCTTCCCTGGGTTGTACGCACCCCCCTAGGCCGTAACTTCCATGCTGGCAATTAATTTCCAGCTTCTATGGGCCGTACATCCTCCCCGTACTGCAGATTCTACGCCTGGGTCGAGTTAATCACTGCTGGTCGATTTATTTCACTCTTTTGCTGTGTAATTTCTCATTCCCTGGCCGATTTCATTGTATGGTCAATTTGGCACAAAGGAATGCACTACACTAGATTTGGAAGTGGAATCCTTGTCAACTCTTTTGGCATGTGTTGCTTTTGTCCCCAAATTCGAGGTAATCCAAAGCTGAGTTGATATTTCTATCATCACATTATCCTTCAAACTACAAGCCCTTGGCATCTGTTGCTGTTGTCTCCAACGAGGTAATACAAAGCTGAGTTGATATTTCTATCATCACATTATCCTTCAAAGTACAAGCCCTGGCTCTTACACTCAGCCTTTCTTCATAATTCGTTATCCATTGGAGTGCTGTAAAGTGATTGAGTTTATAAGACTGCACAACTAAACGTTGTGGTCTGTAATCATACACATGTTCAATGTTGGTCTTCAATCCAAATTGACGGAGGACGATGCTGTCTCCATTTATGAGTTTACTTTGTAGAAATTATGAATTGACTTTGGCTTGATTTTCAAATCCAGCGGGGAATCATCAAGTTCAACAACATCAGTGATTGATTGTTAAGAAAGTACACCGATGAATATGCCTGTTTAGCGATTCTAGCAGAAAATTGACTGTGAACCTATTGTGTAACTGTAAATCAAACTTGGAAGACGAAGGGAAAAGAACACAGAGTTCCATCAGCTCATATATATATATATATATATATATATATATATATATTTGCAATTTGTTAAGCACCTTGGCCAATTGGTTATGTAACTGACCTCTCCTTGGTTTTTTTTATGTTTGCTAAGTATGTTCTCATAGAAGACATTCTTGGCTGTAGAAATTGCAAACCAAAGCTTGGAGGACTTGCAAGAATTTTATTAACCTACTTTTAGTGGATTTGTCTTCCATTGTTGGCATTAGCTTGGGGGGCATTTGCCAAGCCTCGAAGACAACCAGTAGAGGCATTCATTTTGGTTGTTGATGCTCAACAACAAAGAAACAACTCAGAATCCTTTGGGTGTTTTCAATCAATTACCTTTCTAACTAAGCAATACTGGGTTTTTTTATTGCCATTTCTAGCTGGTGGTTGTTTGCAGGCTACACTCAGCAACGAGAGGCCTTGTAGCCATTCAGAGCATAGGAGGTCTCTACACAAGACAACCAGACACTCGAGCCTTGAAGCCAAGTGGCAAGAAGTGGTTTTGTGTGCAAATTAGATCGGGGATAAAAACCTCTGTCCAAGACTGAGAGAAGAAATAGATTTTTAACTTCTGCAAAGGTTTAAGGGTCTACGTTGGTGAAGGAGTGGGCTATAGGTCCCTCGTTTGCAGATCAGTGATCGATGCAAACAACATTCATCCTCTTGTATAGTTTCTTCAAACCACTAAGTTTGATATCAAGCAAGAAGTAGCATGGGCTATATCTAATGCTACCTCTAGAGTCTAGGGGTACACATGAACAAATCAAGTATGTATTTTATGAATATATATCCTTTGCAATCAACATGAGCATTGCCAAGATGGGTTGTTTAGTAATTAACAAAGGGATCAACTTACAAAATGTAATTAGATTTATACAAGATGAGATGTGTTTGCTAATCCCTTTTAGTCAGTGAGATGCAGATGTTTGAGAACTTGCAACAGTTATTACAATAGTATAAACTACTAATGCTTGCTTTTGTTTGCAGATATCTTGTGAATCAAGGATGCATTAAGCCTCTATGTGACCTTCTAGTCTATTCAGACCCAAGCATTGTAATGGTTTGTCTTGAAGGGATAAAGAATATTTTGGGAGTTGGAGAAGCATAGAAGGACCTAGGAGCACTGGAGGTGTGAATCTCTATTTCTCAGTTTATAGATGATTGAAGGACTTGAGAAGATTGAGAACGTACAAAGTCATGACAACAACGAAATTTATGAGAAGGCAGTAAAGATTCTTGAAACTTATTGGCTGGAAGATGATGAAGATGACCAGAGATTACTTGCCACTACATAACCAACATTCAATTTTGGCACAAATCATCCAACAATTCCTAATTCCTTTTGGTGGATTCACTTTTGGTTGAAAAGGTATAATTATGTATTACCATTATATTATTGGTTCAATTGTTAATTTTCCTTTTAGTGTTCCTTTGCTCTAACATACATGCCGCTACTAAATTTAAGAAATTTTAGATATTGCAAGCTAGGAGGAGATGCCATGGGTGTTACAAATCAAATATTCCAAGACCTTATAACTACATTGTAGTTGGTCGTATCCAGGAAAATGCATGGTTTTTGGATGTCACTGGTGGCAAGTTATTTATGTTGGTATGTCATTATGATAGTACTAACTAAAGCATGTATATATAATCTCCTCGTTTTGAATGGATTGGCCTTAGTTGGCTCGGTGGTACAGTTTCCATGCTATACTAGTAAGGTGCTCTTTGTCCACAAGTCATAAAATTACATAGTCAGATAAATGGAATCTTATTTGATGAATCTTCTGACCTTCAAAGCTCTAAGCTTGAGCTTATTGATATGTTGCCAAGTTGAATGCCAAACTTCTGGGTATTTAGATGAAGCAGTTGATGGGTCATCAAGGTCCATGGCCATACTAATTGTCTGGTCCTACTTGCATGTGTTCATTGCTTCAAACGTTCTGTCCCAAGTCGGTCTTGTGGCCAGTAAATGGCCCTACTAACATACTGTTCTAGGATAATCTTGGAACCATGAGAAGTGCATGTAATCATGTGTGCTCCTATTCTCCTTGAGTGTTTTGCTGAAAGTTTTATTTGGATTTTCAAGTTCAAGTGAGTCCTCTCACCCTTTTCTTTCTCTTTCTCTCCCTCTATTTCTTGTGCCAAACTTTGGATGTCCCAGAGCTTTGTTTGGATTTTCACGTTCAAGTGAGTCCTCTGACCCTTCTCTTTTTCTCTGTCTCTTTCTCCTACCAAATTGTGGATGAGAATAGAGAAAATTGTTTCCTTCGGAAGTCTTGACAAGATTTCCTTCTCAAAATTTGAGTGTCGCATACCCTCATACCACACTGTTGCCAGTGGTCATTCTATTTTGGTAGTTGAAACTTTTATTGAATCATTTTATGCACTCGCAAAATTTGTCTCCAGACTTGGAGACTCTTTTGCTATGTAATTTTATAGAATTCTATTGTTAATGAATTTGGAGGTCTTCTACCAGCGATTTTATATGTTTGGATAAAATAAGATCGAGTTTTGAGACCACATTGGGAATGTGTTGTAAATAGGAATGTATCTTGTACTGTATTGAAATATATGTTAATTATGCCGCCGAATGGTTTTTGCTTTGTGTTTAAGTTTCTCATTTTTTTTCACAACAATAGTAGATACTCTGAATATGGATCTGGGTTGATGTTGGCATAACTTTTTCTCCTTGAACAATTGTTACAATTCACTGTTGGTTTTAGTTTTAGACTTTTCACTGACAAATTGTAACGATGGTTATTTCTTTTCTTTTTCAAGTGATGACTAGTTATTTCTTTCCTTTGTCAAAGTGATGACTGGTTATTTCTTTCCTTTGTCGAGTGATGACTAGTTTCGTAACTGAATATGGTTACAAGTTAGTTTTCTGTGGCCACACTAATGACAACTATGGCTTGATTACACTGAAATCTTATTGATTTAGTGTATTTTTTCAAAAGAAAAATTTATTCTAAATATAGTTGCTTTTATGTAGTTTGGTTTTTATTCTAAATTAGATTATTGAAGTTCTTGGTCATTGTTTTCTCCAGCTTAGTCTCTAAATGACAAGGACTAATATTTAACACGTGGAGTAATTTAAATGAAGTTGACAGTGGAAGCTTTCAGGTTTGAGCAATAAGATACATGTTCACTCATTCAATTTATATGTGGAAGTATATAAGTGGTCAATCCCAATGTTAGACAATAATCAAGTTACATTAATAACATCAACTTATATTGTTGTGAGAAGTGCTAGTGTCATGAGAGTAGAGGAGCATGGCCATAAGGGAGTTTGGAGAGTTGAATTTTGGCATGGATCATACAATTATGAAAACATAAACATGATATTTGAATAAGGAAATTTTTTGTTATGCAAGGTTTCCATAAATTTGTCCATAACTCTATGGCATGAACTACTCCTTTCATGTTGTGGACCTCTACTCGAAGTATTAGCATGTTGTGGTGGATATGAACAACTTGGGGTATCTATTCTCTACAACTTCAATTACACACATAGGTGGCATCAGAGCACTTAGGGGATTTGAACCTTGGTGAGGGGAATAACAATCCTAGTTTCAAGTTTCAACCACCGACCTAGCCTTGGTTAACAAGGATTCCAAAAGCTAATCATCTTGAAAGGGATTCCAAATTCTTCTAAGAGACTTGCATCAAAATGCAAGAGCTCATATATTATAATATAATATACATTTTGAATTAGACTTTGAAAGATTCTTTATCAAGACTTATAAGTCTGAGTTTGACTAATAATTGTGTTTGTAAACTAACTAACTTATATCCATATTAATCCCAAATATATTAAGCATCAAGAAGGATTAAAAAAATAAAGTAAGAATCAATTGGTGCTTAAAAAGAGTCGGGGTTAAAATGGATCTATGCAAGTTTATTTTTTATTTTTACTCTTTTTTTTTAACATTAAAAGTCAAAGGTCAATATTTTTCATTATATTTTATCAGCATCATCTAAATAACTATATACATACACAAATATCTTTCCCATCTTGACTTGTAATAAATCCTCACTTCTTTCAATGCAAAAACTATGTCAAAGACCCTTAAGAATACAACTATGATTCACATAATCCTTCCCCTTTTTTAACTTATTCATCATGACCATCATCATGAAATTTCATTCCATATATTAAGATTGTGTGGGCATTGCTCTTCATGAGCAACAAACAAAAATGCCAAGAATGAATGTTGTTGTGTGAGAGAGTTGTGCATTGCACTACATTGTAGGGAATTACTATGTGTGTGCTAGAAGAGCATTAACAAGTGTTGGAAATACTAGAACAACTGAGAGGGGGGGGGGGAGGGGGTGAATCAGTTGTATGTGAGCTTAAACAATTTTAACTCTGTTAAAACATTATTAATCTTTCTTCATGTGGTCATCAACAAATTACAGCATATGGACAGTAAAAGGAAAGACCATCAGTCACACATAAAGTACACACATAGACAGATTTTCACGAGGAAACCCATAAAGGGAGAAAACCTCTTATTCTTCGAAATGATAGGTCGTCTTTTTCAGTTCTGTACATCATTTACTATTGAGCACCAACTCAATGTGAGGCTGCTACCTCTGTTTTACAAGCTGCAACTTGTTTGAGAGCTCCAACTCTCTGGTTTCTCTAGCACCCACTAGAAGGAAGCACCAACTCCCTGAATGTTCCAGCACCCACTGGATGGAAGCACCAACTTCCAATTACACAGGCTCCAACATGTATAATAGAGAACACTTGTTCTCCCTAGCACCACCCTGCCACCCTTGTTTCTCTGGCTACAACCAGATGGAAGCTACAACTTCATGTGTTCAAGCTCCCACTTGAACCTTTGAGGACAACAGTCCTCCTGAGCACCTCCCAACCACCCTTTAATATAAAAATAATGGATACACAGACAATTTCCCAGATAAACCAATTCTTACCTTCCTTTCTCTGTTCTGTAAGTCTGATTTGTTCTGCTATTCTGCTCTGCGTTATCACTTGCTCTGCTATTCTGCTCTGCATTCCATTTCACTCTGCACATCTGCTCCTTTTCCTACCACGCATCCTCTTCTGTATTCTTCTTTACTGTTTCATTCCTTTCCTCACCAGAACCGCCACCCAGACACAGTTTGTTTCCTCTTCATTTATACATACGAGCACAACGTTTCAACTTCCCAACTCTTTGGGGAAAATGACGACAATTGTCCAGCCAACCTAAACGCCAACTGATCGACAACTAATTTGCAATCATGAGTCAGTTTCACTAACGAATTTGTAACTGAAAAAATTGATCTGAGAGAAAGAACAGTAACCCTCTGATTACATTCAAGTTTGATCCACACCGTTGGATGACCTTTATTGTTCTTGCCTTTTAAATTGGGTTTCGGCATTTTCAGTGTCGAGATGCACATGTACTCGAAACCCCCGATTCTCCGATCCCCGATGCGCTCCTTTCCTGAGCTTTATCCCCTTCCGGCTACACAATGGTCCATGTGACCTGCTATCACGTGACCACCATCATACCCTCCTCTATCGGGATTTCAGGCATTAAGAACCCGATGCGTTCTTTGTGTGCTAGCCCTCCTGGCTAGGCCCTTGCCAATGTGACCACACTCCGTGACCACAACCTTACTCCGTCGGGGCTACGGGGTTTGTGATGCCTCAATGCATACAATCGCGGGATTCCCGATCGTCCAAATCTCGACGCTTCGTTACGCTGACAACTGGCCTCCACTACGCCTCCGTCCTCCTGCTTTGTTGTGCTGATAGCTGGCCCCCACTCATCGGGGTTTCACTGATCGTGATTTCACAATGCATAAATCACTTGTCACCGGGATCCCCGATTCTCCGATGAACAAAACTTCGACGGCGCCCGATCCTTTGCCACTTGTCCTTGCAGATGGACGGTCCCTATTCCTTCGAAATTTCGAGACTTTCGATGTCTCGATTCACTTGTCCTCAGGAACTCCGATTTCCCGATGGCCAATATCCCGATGACTTGTCCGGGATTTCTCCTCTGCACACTAGGGCTTAACCCCTGCGCGACTCTTACAGATCTGACGGTTGTTGGGTTTTCTTCTCAGATCCTACGGCTCAGATCTGTTCTCCCTCTCTGCGTTCCTCTTGAGGCTTAACCTTCGTGCACCTTCTGCAGATCCGGTGACTAACGGGTATCTGCTTCCAATCTGACGGCTCAGATCACTTCTTCTGCACGCCTACTCCTGCGCTTAACCTCTGCGCAACTTCTCCCGATCCAACAGCTGTCGGGATTTCCGAGTGAGATCCGACGGCTCTCGGTCTCTTTCCCCTGTGGGCTCCTCCTGAGCTCCTCCTGGACGTGTAAACCATCGGTCCAGATCTGTTCTCTTTAGGCCGATCCGATAGCTCCGGTTGCTCCCTCCTGAGCTTCATGCGCGTATAAGAACGCTATTCCTCCTGAGCTTATTCTCCTCGAATCCTTAAAGGATTCCGACGTCTGCGCGCGATCATTCACTGCTTTCGATCATTCACCTCTCTGAACTTGGTCTTCTGTTTGCCTGTCATCTTCACTGTTGCCATCAATGACAAGTATTCGTTGTCTGTTCACTGAATTTGCCAACAACAAGGGTGTGCATTCTCCCTCACAAGAGCATGCCACCAAGGAGATGCTCACATACTTCATGCAGTCTGAGATTGCTAATTCTATTTGCAAGCAAACCAAATCTAAAAATAGTTACAGTTTGGGGGATTACCCCATGATTAATTAGTCAAATCATTGCCATTGCATGGGAGATGTGTAATGCTCAAATCTCTCTTACCATGTTAAAGTGGATACTTTTATAGTGTTAATGTGAAATTGGTTTCATAGCCCATTCATCAAAATATTTAATGACAAACAAAAATGTTAGTAAAATTTGATGTGCAAAGGAACACAAGATCATTGAATGACATGACTGACCAAATGTGTGAAAGAAAGATTTGGTTGATTCTTACCAATGGGTCTTCTAGGAGGCTTTTTCTATCCCGGATCCATGGTTTATTAAGGCCATCCATAAGGCCTTCCTTTGGGAAATTATGTTTTCCTTTCTAATCCATGAGTCATGGTTATTACTACTCCCCACCTTCAGTTCATTTAGATGCCTTTTAGTGTATTTATCTACCCATTAACATGTAAGCCAGTCCATTCTAACATATTTGTTCTACCTGTTATTGTAGGATTTGTAGTTGTGCAAAGCCCAACACAAGTCCCCCAAATCTATGTAACTATGGAAAATCCTACCATTGTCACCTTAGTAAGAAATTCCCTCATGATGGAGGAGGTCCACCACAGGGGAGGCTTCCTCGGTGACCTCAAGGGATCAAAGTAGCAAGTATTGTAGCAAAGCTCGTCGCCCCCTCTCTTGATCACCTAAATAAAAGTCTAGGTCAAGGAAATAGGAGTATGAAGTAGTTTGAGTACATGCCCAGAACAAGAACACTTTGTAGCAAATATATGATTATTTCCAAGGCCAAACATGCAATAAATACTCCTTGAAGACACTAGACAATGAAATTTATATTGTTGTTATGAACTTGCAGCAATGAACGATAGTACAACAGCAGTAAGTAAATTATAACAACAACAATAATTATCTCTCATAAATGTAATAATTGACCATGTAAACTTAGCATACCTCCACTAAAGTAATATCCAATTGTTATATGCAATTTATGAACATGTTATGCCACCTTTTCAAGAGTGTATGTAGCAAATAAGAGTGTATTTAGATGTCTGTAACAAAGTTTTGAACAACAACAAGTTTACTAGCAAGTTAGTGGGTGTTAGTGTTAGCAAAATTAGTAGAAGGCTTGAGAGAATTGAAAGAGAGTGTTTGTTGAGCAATTTCACCACAAGAGAGCTGTAAAATGAGTGCCTTTGAGGACTATGGAGTCTTTATAACAACAATACAACAATGCTTGAAGATTTAACAAGTAGAACCCAAGAGGTGTGGCTTAAACTCTGAGGTGTTAGAACATTAGGGCCTTAGGGTTTAAACCTTAAAGAGAAGAACTGCTAGAGTGCAGGCACTTTTGGGCTCTAGCAACCTTTTCTCCCTTCTTGATAATTCAACTAGATTAAAATCAATGTCTAGGGATAAAATCCGAAAGTGTTAGCACTTTAGGGCTTTAGGAATCTAACCCTAGCAAGGATTCCTTCACAAATTTTGGACAAAATTAACCTTGTGAGAGGAGGAACCACGTATGCTCCTCTCTCAGGGTTTCACCAAGCAAGACATCTAGCATGAAAAATAGAAATTACCATGAAGCATTGATAGCACAAAGATTAAATTGTAGATATTTCACTTACTTCACCAAGATAGCATGAGATAAAACCCTAATTGCAGAAATTTAATCAAAAATCAGCAAAAGCATCTGCAAATTGATCTTCCAAGCAAGTCACATTAGTGTAGAAGATCAAGATAGCCAAGTAGGGAGAAAATTCCAAACTTGTTCTTACAAATGGTGAGTGATGAATGATGAAAAATGAAAGTGAGATGGTCATCTATTTATATGAGGTCATCTAAACCAATTTGTCCACTTAAAATTGTCAACAACAAATTAGAAGAGGGTCAAACCCCTTCATTTACCTTTACTATATGCTAAAATGAAAAATACATTAAATAAAACCTTTAAAAGGGTAATGTCATGTCCTAGAAGGGTGATGTAGGGCTGAAAATTGAGACGTCAAGCCTCAAGGAAGAGAATGTTGAACCTCCAAAGGCCATGCGTCATTCTCTCATGTGCACAATTGTTATGTCATGTGTCTCCTCTCGTTAAACCACCTTCGGAACCACATCATCCATCAAACCCTAACCTCCAAGGTGATGTCAAGGAATCAGGGTGATGTCCCAGGCCTCCAAAGGCAACATCCAAGCAGATAAGGTGATGTCATGTGTGATCCATCATCCTCCACAGAGAAAGGTCACGCAAAGACAAATAAGTGTGACCTCCAAGTGTCGATGAGTCATATGAATCATTTCAAGTAAGCAACATTTAATAAAAGAACCACTCAAACAAGTGCATTAAATCCCCCCTTTTCAAATTAAACAAATGCTCAAAGACCTTATATACTTTGCCAAATTTAGGTATGGGAGGGGTGTCATGGTGCCCTATTGAATAGGCTAATCCCCAAGTCAAGGAATGTTTCACAAGAAGACCCTATCTAGATCATGTAATGAGTATGAGGTGGATTGGGGAAAGACTCTTGGGCATGGCGTTCTTGAAATATCAAGGGTTCATATTGTCTTATTTATGGGTGCCTTTGTGGAGGGTGTGTTACATCCTTGAGTTCCCTTTATTTGCAATGCAACCTTTTTCCAAACCCTTTATTTCTCTTTTTATTAAGTCCGAAAATTGAGTGTTGTTTGCAATGGAAATAAAAGAGCATTGCAATGCCACTTGAAGTTAGAGTACATTGGGTGTTATGTGCGCTAGATATAAAATAACACTGCATTGCACTCCCCCATCAAGCGGGACATTTTTTCGTTATTCATTTTCATTTAAAAGTCCTGTATTCATTCAGAGAAGTGTTTCATGGCTCTCAAGACTTTAGGACAATCATTTATGTATGATGTCAGCTACAACAACTCTAGGGATTTATCCCCTTCTTCCCATGAAATGAGGTACAAACCCTTCTTGGGGTCAATGCACCCAAAAACCCAAAAGATGAGGAAACAAAGGGGAAGAAGTGTGGAAAGTGGTAAGTATGAGCGAGAATGGTACGATGACCCTTCAAGGAAAGCCCCCAGTAGAAACCCTTTTTTCGAGGGTCACCAACTTACTAGGATACCATGCCAACCACCAAGGTGAAAGTCGGCAAAACATATAATTTCCAAGCAAACATTCCATAATCAAGAAAGGACTCTTTGCAACATGCTCAAATGCTTCAAATATTAAAGTGACACTTACCATGAGACTAGACTTGTTACCTCATGAAGAAAGACATGTTTTCCTCTGGGAGCTAGGCCGATGTAGTGTATGTTGCTATGTTTCCAATGATGATAGTGAATTGTGGTGTAGAAGAGGGGCCATGTGGGCTGTGTTATCCATCCAAGTCTCGACACTCCATGTTTGCTACCTACGAGCCTCAAGACATCATCTTATATGAATGATATAAATGATTCTTGTTACCACACTAATATGAATGATTCTTGTTACCACACTAATATTATAGAAATGCTTGCTATCAACATTGTGTCATTGGATTAATCATTGGTTATGATGTTATGTGAGTCCATATTGTTTGATGACTTCCCATTGTCTAGTTATTTCCACTATATAGTGGTGTAGTTCCCATTGCATATGTGTCTTTGACAACATTGATTGACCATAATGATAGCCTCTTTCCATATTTTTTTTCCAGATTCTTTTTAATGATGATATATTTTAATTATTATTTGATATTATATCATTTTTGTTTAGTTTCAGTGATGATAGAGTATAAAGGATATTGAGTATTTAGGGGATATTATACCAAATTGAAATCATTATTTTGGTGTTGCAATAAGTCCTAAAATTGTTTTTGATTAGCTAAGAGTTAGTCTTATTTGGATACAAGGAAATAGGTTAAATGCCCTAGACCTAAAGACATCTAAAGGAGTGGAAATCGATCCCTTTAAGAGCCATCATTTAGTTATTTTAAGTGGCATGGTTTTCCTTAAATATGAATTATGAATCAACCCTCCCTGGATGGGGTGACATCCAAGAGCCATGTCCACCTTGACATTTGGCACGTCACCCACCCCCTCTCTCCTAGGGTGGTGACCCACGAAAAGCATTCAAACCACCTGCAACAACACCTGAAATCGTCCTCCCTCTTGTACAAAATTCATGTGGATTTGATGGCTCCTCAACCTCCCTCGTAGGTTAACATTGTCACACCTCCTCTGCAGATGGACCATTTCGATTTCTTATCGACCACATGAGCTCCTCTTCTGGTGCCTTCTCTTCCTCCCAAGACTGTTCTCCTCCTTTGCTCTGAGTTTCGAACTCCTACCTCGCAAACCTTATGCATTTCCTCTCTTCCTCGGTGTGACTCGCCCTGCGCTCTTTTCATGCCTAGAATTCTAGGATGCTTGATCCTAGTAGGCGCACATCACTCACAGAGTGGTTGGCCTCCCTCCATTCCTCATCCATGTTTCACTTGTCCCTCCCACAATAACATGGCCCCACAACCTCCTCATTCCACTGGTGAAGACACAGACCGTAAGCCTCCCGGAGCTCCACCCTTGGTTCGCTTCTCCCCAATCCAGACGTTGCTTCCAGTTCCGCCCCCACCCCCTGCCTCATCCTGGTTTCATTGATGTTCAAAGAAAAACAATTCATTCTTTACGCAAGGACAATGCAGAAATGGAATTCCCCTAGGAGCTGATGGAAAAGCAATTGGACTAGTTTCTGGATTCTGGAGCTCAAGACCCTTCTCAGCATCGCACCACAAAGGAATTGCTTCAGGCAATGATGGAGCCAAAATGGTCGGATGAGTCGGAGCATGCTTTCTCACATAGCTACACCAACAAGTAATTCTCATGGTCTGCTATTTTTTGTTTCTCGTAGCCTCTCTTTGGTCTATCAAGCAACAACGTTATCTTTCTTGTTTAAGAAATAGGCTTAGTTTAGATATTTTGAATATGCATCATACCAAACTATTAGACAATAGTAGAAATAGCAGAATACTATGGAACTTTTATCTTTGGTGGTGGGGCTAGTTTCCTTTCATGGCAGTCTCTCAAACCTTATATGTAAATTATGATTTTGAAAGGTAATACAATTCTAGCTTAAAAAAAATATATATATGAATCAACCCACATTTATAAATAACAATTAGTATTGAGTGTCCTCATTATCAATTAATAATTGAGTTATAATTAGTTTTACCACCTTTAAAAAAACACATTAATTATTAAATATTTTTAGTTTAATTTAAAAAAAAAACATATTAATCAATAAATATTTTCAATATATATATATATATATATATATATATATATATATATAATTTGAAAATTGAAAATGATTAAATCTCTCTAAATATAAACTTTAAATTTTAAGTATAAAAATCTAAAATATTATTGAACCTAATGTAAAAAAGATAATAAACATTGCGTCGTTGGCACAATATAGATTTCTCCCACATCTAAATGTACATACCCTTTTGTTTTGGGTGCACAAAAACAATTAAATATATTTATCTGAAACATTTCTTGTTTCAACGATTTGAGTGGTAAAGTCTATGGAGGTATACATACCTTACCCCCTCTCTATTTGAACTTGTGACCTTTTAGAAGGAAACACATGTTCTTAACCATTAATCTCACTCAAGCTATATATAACAAGTGCAACAGGCTGCGATATACTGCCTCCGAAGATAATAAAAGAAATTTTACTTAAATCTATGTAAACTTACCGAGTTTCCTTTGCCTTTGAGGTTTCCCATTGGCGAGTGATTTAACCCGTTCCTATAATTAAAATGTCATTTCAAAAAAACCTAAATTTATTCATAACTACACATTTGGAAAAATAAGAAAAGAAAAAAAAAAAAGAGTCGTATTTCATAGGTCTTGGTTTATATAGAATTGATGGGTAAAGTGTCTCCATTCAATGTGTTTTGGGAGTTGTGAAAGGCTAATTCAATATGAACATATATATGGTTTTTATTTTATATTTGTAGTAAAATTATTTTATCAATAGAGTTGTACCTTATAAGAAAGTGACACTTATATATAGTCATGTCAAAATTAATTTCAAAACATTATCAATTTATTGACCAATGAGGGGTCATAAAAATACTAATTTTGTTATATTGAAAAATAATTTTTTTTATTTGTTATGTTCAACATTAAAATTTATACACATTTTTTAAGTCAACATAAAATTAATATGAAAGTCAATGCTAACTCATTGCTATATACTACCTCCCTGCCTCCGACAATATAATAAGATAAATTGCTATATACTACCTCCCTGCCTCCGACAATATAATAAGATAAAGAGAATGACACAATATTTATCAAAATTGAAAAACATGGAATGAAAAACAAAAATCGTTTCACGTCTTTGAACCGGTGGCAGAAGAGTAATCTGTCACGGTACAGACCGAAGTTTGATTCTCAGCTGGTGCACCATATGATCTTACCAATAATTTGATAACATAAATAACCTTGACATCTTTTATGAGTTATAAAAGTAAATTATGTAACTTCATTGTCTTCTAGTCCGGTTAGGATAATCGGTTTTTACCCAGGCGACCCGGGTTCAAATCCCGACAACGGAATACAATGGACGATTTGGTGGTTTGTGAAGAGATTATTTGTTCTATGTGGATTTATTTTTGGGTCTATCCAACCAATTGAGGGTTGAGTGCATGCGGAAATCCATACGTGATGGATTTGTGAAATTCAAATGAGAGTTGCATACATTCATTTTTTATAATGATAAATATTTTTGGGTCTATCCAACCAATTGAGGGTTGAGTGCGTGTGGAAATCCATACGTGATTTGATTTTTAAAATATATACGGGATAAGGATAATGATAATGATAATGATAATGATAATGATAATGATAATGATAATGATAATGATAATGATAATGATGATGATGATGATATGATATGATAATGGAATGTGAATTTTTAAAATATATATGGGATTATGGAATGAAATGGAATGGGAAGGTAACTTGAAAGTGTGCAAAAAAAATATGTATCTCGTTAGAAAAATTTCTGGATCAAAACTGTGTGTGGAGTTTTGAAATGTCCAATGTTTCGAGTGGGCATTCCACCCATCATCAGTTAACATAATTGATTATGGGTGGAGTGTCCACTCAAAACATTGGATGTTTCAAAACTAACTAATGATGGGTGGAGTGTCCGCTCAAAATGTTGGACGATTCAAAACTCCACTCACAGTTTTGATCCAAAATTTTCTCTAGCATTATGACTAACTGTGAAAAGTTGCATACCTAAAATATATATCTCTATGTCCATAACCATTCTTTAATTCCTTCGTTAATTATCAAGTAAAGAGAAAACCATACTACATGATTTTTGCTCCGTTGGAAAAATTGTGTCAATCGGAGCTCGTATGCAAAAGTTATGCCTCCCGCAAGTTGACCTACCGTGTTGACCACCATGGTACGAGTGGATGCCACACCAACTCCCATTACACATGCATATGGGGCTAGCCATGTGGACTTTCAAGAAGATTCTAGAAGGTCCAAAACCTTATCACAATTGAGGGTTGAGAGATTCAAAATCCTACCATAGATGGCTATCGAATGATGTTAAATAACAGGTCGCTAGGAGGAGAAGGGGTTCCATAGTTGAGCAAAGAACCTAGGAGTAGTATTTGAGAGGATAACAGATGAAGAGAGATTGTGTTGCAACCATACATTCCACAAAGGCAACTCCATCAAGAGTGCCTCTTTCTTTGTACTTGCATTTGAAGAAAAGAGAGTAGAGTGGCCTCACCTTCTAGCTAGGTTTCTCACATATTGGGTTTCCCAGGTTATATCTTGTGTTTATATGTGGATGGTGTGTGAGTATTTATTTATGTTCTCTATTTTTCACATTTAAGCTATTTCATACATTTTAAGAAGAAAACCAGTAATTAAAGAACTCTAAGATCTAAAGGAAATTAACCTTCACAGTAAATATTTCAGTATTTTATTAGATATGTTGTGACGAAATGTCTAGTGGAATATCCATTGCAGTTTACAGATCAAAGTTATAAGGTTATTGAGGTATGCCAGAATAATGTGGGCCAAACCATGAAAGACAGAACACAACATGCTAGAAGGTAGCTCTGACATTTTTGATATTGAAGGGCATAATGAGATACGTGAAGGTGCCCAAAGGTGTGGTGAAAACGCGTAGCCTAAACGTTCTATTTTTTGACTCTTTCCCGAGATATTTTTCGGTCGATTTTGTCTGAAATCCGGTCATAAATTGTTAGAATTGTAAATTTAAATTGTTGATTGTGTATAATCTGAGCACCCCAAAGGTTTTTCAAAACGTTGAATACATTGATGCATTCAAAAATGCAATTTAAACAACATAAATGGGTGATTTCACCTAGATTTATATGAAAATGGTTTTATGTTGATTGGCATGGTGGATCTGAATTTGATTATACTCTGAGAAATCGTCCATGAGGGAGAGGGCCTCATGTCTAGCACATGCATTGATAACTTGGTCGTTGAAGGGGGTAGAAATGTTGTCTTAGTGGCAAGCTTGGTTCAAATTATAGAAATCAATACAAATGTGTATGGAGCCTTACTGTTTATACCTTTAATTTAGAGTCATGATGATATTTTCCATGATAATGTCACTTTATTTCAAAATGTGATTTCAAAATTTTCAATGAATACTAAGATTTGAAGAATGATTATGATCTCTTACTTCAATAAGGGATTGAGAAGGACAACTTGTGTCTAATCGATATGGTGGAGAATGTTGGTTTTTCCAACTTTGTTTTCTGAACATTTTGATGTATGATCTCTGATATAAGATATTGGTATATGATGTCTCATTTGGATGGATTTTGTTAGGAATATAGTTTCTTTTGATCTTTTTGATATAAACAATGATCCTGGTGAGTAGAGTAGTCCATTTATATTTTGATTTAATTCTTATACTTTAATGCTTTAATAGATCAATAAGAAACACAATCTTTACCATATATATCTTAACTATATTTTAATCGTATGATAAAAATCATTTTCACTCTCTAGCTAAGTATTAAGATTCTTGTTACCACACTAATACAGATAATAACCACTTCAAGAATTAAAGCATAGAAGATAAAAATGCCCACTATCAACATTTTTTCATTGGATTAATCATTGCTTATCATGTTATTTGAGTCCATATTGTTTGAGGACTTCCCGTTGTCTAGTTATCTCCACTATATTAATATAGTGGTGTAGTTCCCATTGCATATGCTTCTTTCACAACATTGATTGAGCATAATGATAGTCTCTTTTTATCATTATTTTATGATTTATTTATTTATTTTTATGTATTTTGTTGGCAAGGAGAGATACACATTCTTGATTGATGTGGAGACCAATCTTGTGACATTGATGTTTGGAGTTATTTAAAAATATTTGGTTAATTTTTTGGTTTGTTGGTTTAAAGAGCATTTGTTAATCTTTAAATTTTTTTTGTCCGGATAGAATCTTCATTGCATCATTCTCAATGTATTTTTTGTTTATGCTTATTTTAGGAAATTCTCTTTGAAGTAGGGTATTATTCCATGCATCTTTGTTGATCTTTTATTTTTGCATTTTTTTAGTAGAATAAAATTGGGTTTTGAGTTATTAAAATGGTTTTATTTTTTATATTTTTTTTGGAATACATTAAAATTAGGTTTTGTATCATTAAAATGGTAAAATCAAGTGGTTGAAATTATGTATTTTAATTGCCCTTAAGATTTTTGATGCTTTTGAATATATTTGTGGAATCCAAATATTATTTCAATTAATAATAAATTAATAAGTGAACAAATTTTATCCATATTTGGTGGAAATTTTTCCCCACATCCTATAAGAATTTTGTTAAAAGATATAGTTCTCCTAATTGATGGAAATTTTGTTATCCAGGCTTTTGATTCATTTGAAAACAACCTAACTAATAAGAATTTTGTTAAAAGATATAGTTCCTCTTATTGATGAGAATTTTGTTGTCAAGATTTTTAATTCATTTTAAAACAACCCAACTCATCAAAATTTCGAAAAAAATTATAACAACTTTGTTGTCAAAGCTTTTGATTCATTTTAAAACAACTTGAATCATCAAAATTTAGAAAAAAATTATGACAACTTTATTTTCAAAAAACTTTTCATTCATTTTAAAACAACCTAAGTAATCAAAATTTCGAAAAAAAATTTCGAAAAAAATGAGTGAATCAGAGCGAACATACTCACAAAAGATTTGAGCTTAGCCTCTTAATATCTCGTTTCATTCTGCATTCTGACTATTTTGGATTGAATTTGTTGGATAGCTTCATTCTGCATTCTGACTATTTTGGATTGAATTTGTTGGATAGCTTTCCAAGGTCTAAAGCTTTCTGGAAAATATAATAATACAAAAGATTTGAGCTTAGCCTCTTAATATGTCGTTTCATTCTGCATTTTGCCTATTTTGTTCCAAGGTCTAAAGCTTTCTTGAAAATATAATAATACAGTTACGCTAGAAGGAGGGCTTGAACCTCCGACCTTGTGGTTAACAGTCACACGCTCTAACCAACTGAGCTATTCCAGCAGTTGCAACCACACTCAATGTTATTTTCTTCTAACGATTTACTTGATAATCAACGAAGGAATTAAAGATTTGTAATGGACAGAGAGATACAGAAACACGTTTGTTTTCCCACACACTCAATTGCTTTAATAAAGCCAAAAAACAGTTCACAAAGAATGAAAAATCTCAAAACCACGAAAAAGATATACTATATTCCGTTGCCGAGATTTGAACCCGGGTCGCCTGAGTGAAAACCAGGTATCCTAACCGGACTAGACGACAACGGAGATGTTTAATTACTTTTATAACACACTAAACATTTCAAGATTATTTATAAGATTACAAAATTATTGGTAATCAGCCGGGAATCAAACTTCGGTCTGTACCGTCAAATTATCTTAGACTAAATTTAAAAATAATTAATAAATTAGTTTACAGTTTAATACTATATCAGATAATTAAAATTTGAAGTTTATACTTAGAGAGATGCAATCATTTTCATTTATATATATATATATATATATAATATTTGTAAATATTAAATTGAAAATATTTAATAATTAATATGTTTTTTTAAGGTGGTAAAATTCATTATAACTCTATTATTGGTTGACAATGTAATAATATTAGTTGTTATTTACAAATAAGATTGATTCATATGTGTTATTTAAGGAAAACCATATCACTTAAATAACTTATTCATGGTTGTAAGAGGATACTAGATGTTTTTAGTTTTGGGTCATTACCCTTGTTCTCTTATATTCAAATAAGACGAACTCTTAACCAATAAAAAACCAATGTTAAGTTTTATTACAATATACCAAAAAAAAAGATGTCAATCTCTTATAATATCCCAAAATACTCAATATCCCTTATAACTAAACAAAAATGATATAATATCAAATAACTAGCAGACCCCTGAAGCAGGGGAAGGGAACACCGAAGACAATACAAAGTGGATATGTTGTAAAAGGAAATTTGGATATGTTCCACTAACCTTTCAAGGTCCAATTATGTTCCACAATGTTTTGAAGTCCAAATGTTTCATGGATATACCTTCTATTTATAGTGTCCATGTATACAATCTAGTGGTATATATGTTCGCATGGTTAAAACGAAGAACCACATAAGGTTCCCACAAGAACATATATCCCCACTGCATGCCGCTCAGGGGTTCCAAAACTTACGAGAAAAATATGTCCTTGTGTACCATATAGTGATATATATGTCCACATGGTTAAAAGAAAGAACCGTATAAGGTTTCTGCATCCAATAAATGTAAAGTCCAAAAGTTAAATAAACTTCTTTGGCAATGAGATCAGATTCCAACAATGGCAAGGTCTAATTAAAAAAAGAATATACACATACTTATAGTTTTTTTCATACCATTATTTTACTTTACTTCACCTCAGTTCCCATGTATTATCAAGTTTGCAGCGACAACTTTCATTATGCAATAGCCTTTTAAAGAATCATAAACAAATCCTCTTCCACGAAAAACCAGATGTATTGTTATCGATGGATGTTATCTGTCACCATGTCTTGGCCGGTTATTGAGACTTCAAAGAGTGGTGAATAGATCTTCTTCCACGAAAATCCATGGTCTACGAAAAGGTCTATTTTATATGTGCTTATTTTTGCCTCTAGTTATTTGTAAATTAGAGGAAGATGCAAAAGAATTGGGAGAAGTTTTAGAAGATCACTATTGATATATTAATATGATGATGATGGTGGTTAACGTCCATTGAAACCAAAATTTATTAATATAAATAAGGAGGAAGCTAACTCTTCTACCTTTTGGGATTCCGACCAACGTCGAACGTCCCATCTCTGACGAACATATTAGTCGGCAAACTCGTCGAAACCCAATGTTCGTTAGCTCCGTTAACGTTAAGTTGGCTAGCCTCTGAATGCATTGTTGTTCTCTGCTTGTTGCAGGAAGTTAGGTGAGGTGCACTTAATGCACCATCACCTTGTCGACCCCGTGTTCGAATGCGCTATTCTCAATCCTCCTCCTGTCAAATTCCGGAACACACATTTCTCTGTGAATACTGGCTGAGTGATCGAGTCTCATCGAAGAAATTTGTCACTGCAAACTTTAGGTAGTCGGTCTCAGAATGGCATTTGTTCCGGAAGGGTTTGGACTTGCAGGAGCAATTTTCTTATGAGTTTGAGAAAGAATGGCAGGTTTAGGAAAGTACGTATCTGTGGCTTTCTTGGTCATTTTAATGATAATGTTGGGAGCAACAAAAGCAACAGAGGTGAAGGCAACATCTCCCAGTCCAACAATGGAGGCATGCACTGCTTCAATGGCCTTCATTCCCTCTGCATTCGTCGCTCTCATCGTCTCCTTCATTCCCTTCTTGGCCTATCGATTTTGCTGAGGTGTATTACCAGGGCTCTCTCGTCCATTTTCATGATCAGGGAGAGTCAACCATTATTTTCTTCTTCTTACATATATTTCTAATATGTAACATATTCTTTATGTATACGACATTATAAGTATAGGTTTTGTTGAGATTGTTCTTTTTTGGACGAGAACCAAAGTATTTTCTATCTGGTATATGCATTTATTACTTCATTGTTTAACCATTTAGGAAATAAAGGGGTCTTTTTACAGTATTTCCTATGTATATGCTTTAAATTAATATAATTCTCTTTTGTAATCTTGGAATTTGCAATACTACAATGACAATGGCAGATTTAGGGTTTCTTGGATTTTATCAGACTACAATGGCAGGTTTAGGCAAGTACGTATCTGTGGTTTTCTTGGTCGTTTTAATGATAGTTCTTTGTTGTATATGACTAATGCTACTTTTTCTTTGATTTTGTTTGCCAAAAATGACAATCAAGCACTTGTTGTTGAATATTGAAACTATTACATTTGTTTTCTTCTCTTTTTGTATTCAAGATTGAAATTCATTCAAAGTCACAATAGTGTTAATGCACAAAATAATTACTTTTTTATATCTACACACACAATGTCTGGAGTAAACAATTAGCTCACATAAGAGATGATTCATGTTGGTTAGTAAAATTATATTGCATAGTTGTATATGGGGTTGAAAATAGGATTGAAAAATTGACATTCCAAGTTGCTTAGTGGTGATCCTAGACAGGTATCAAACTTGGTGCATAGTCATCCTATTTCTATAGACCCTGAGGTTGCATAATTTCTATCATAGTTACCAGGTTCTGCTAGACCTTGAACCTTTTAGACCAGCCAAACTGATCCAGACTAAACCTCTAAACTTTTCCTTCAAAAAGGCGAGAAACCCTCCCACCTGAACCATCCAAAATTTTTAAACCTAGTAATTGTTATTTTTATTTTACCTGAAAAACATTTCCCATCACGTTGGGACTCATTCTGGTCCTGGAAAGCACAACAAACATGGAAACCTCACTGAGTGTTCTTCCAAGGAGGCTCGAAACCCCATATTTTTTGTTTTTTCTAGGGTATTCTAGCTTTGTTTCATGAATCCCACCCCTAAAACTAAACAACCTATCCTTGAAATGGGCTGAAAAAATAATTAAGAGCCCCTCCTCCAACTAGAAATAATGCAACATGAGACATGTTTCCTTCTTTTGGCATTTTCATGTTTTTCCTATGCATTGATAAGTGTTTAATAGACCGTGACCCTCACGTACCTTAGAATTCTTTACTTATTTCCATGAAAATATTTAGGACTTCGCATAAACTATGACACAACCCCAACTGCATAACTCAAATCTGGCCCCGTGGTAGTGAAATAGATGAAACACTCTACCAGACCCCAACTGCATAACTAAAATCTGGCCTCCTAGTAGTGAAATAGATTAAACACTCTACCATCTGCCTATATTAAGTTGTATCCACTAGCTTTGAATCCTCACAAGCCCATACTTCTTTACTGTTTCAATATGACTTGCCACTATCTTTCAATATTCCATATTGAAAGTTTTTGAGTGTTTGATGGATCTTTATGGCCTAGGACACAACCCTTTTACACATTTTCTTGTTTAACTTTTTGGATGCCACCTTTATGCATTATCTTATTTGACTTTTTGAATGGACATTGTGCATGGTATTCTGGTATCAAATAAGATTCATCATTGACCTTTAAAATTTTATACTTTCAAAAAAAATGTTGACTTTTTGAATGGCCCTTGTACATGGTCTTCTAGTATCAAATAAGATTCATTATTAACCTTTAAAATTTTATATTTTCAAAAAAAATCAAATAAGAATCATTATTAACCTTTAAAATTTTATATTTTCAAAAAAAAATTCACACTAACATAAGCAATATGTATTCTGCATAAAACATACTCAACTATCATTATTGTAGTTTATTGTAGTTTATTAGAACTCTCTTATTAGACCACATTTAACCTACATATAATGGAAAACCCAAATAAAACACAAAATTTTTCTTTTATGAAAAATATAATCCAAATTAAGGAATAACTTTGAATAACGCAACAAACATACCAAGTTTTTGCAAGACTGGGATGATGTTAAAGACCCATGCTAAACCACATGCCACCACCAGTCTTCTCCAATACTCTCCAAAAGGAATTATAAAAAATCAAGGCAAAGTCAAATAGGGCACCTTCTCGATGTTCTGAGTAGATACATAGCCTTGGTCTTTACAACTCAAACAACTAGCAAGAACCAAAAGTAGATTTAATGCACAATTACACACAAACACATAGTTTGATGCGTCTCTCCTTAGTACACCTAGCACTGATAGGGCTTTTTGACCAAGAACAAATTTTTTATTGTTAAGACATTGGGTTGTGTGTTGTTTAAGGAACAAGCTCTAGGCATGGGTATATCTTGCACTGGTAAGCTCTAGACCAATTCCTTGTGGATACTTGTTAGTACAGTCTTCATTCCACTACTCTTGTTGTTTCATACTTTTTAATAGGACTTACTTGGAACCTATTTATGCACAAAACGTATTCAAAGGATCAAAGCTCTTGGGTATAAAATTTACACTCACATTGAAATTTAGTATTTATGCAATGAAAAATCAGGGAAGATCTGTTTGTATATGTGTTTTTTTTTCTTAGGAAGTTGTCCAATAAAAATGTCTTAATCTGAAAATTGTAAACATAGATATAATAAAAAAAACTTATACTTTCTTTTTATATGATCTATGCAATGGATATAAATTTGTTTTATTCCAAAGCAAGTGAATATAGAAGCATTGTGTTGTTCAAGTTAATGGCATTCTATAAAACTAGGCAGAGAAGTAAAAATCTTTGGCATAACAGGATTATGAAGGCATTGAAAGTAGATTTACTGAAATTATTCTCTAACATTGTTTTTCCTATGGTTTATTATGTAGCATTTTCTCCTATCAAGAACCCTCAAAAGGCTATTTTGATTTTGGGGAAGTGATTGAAAAATGTGGGGTATCTTTCCCATCTACAATTTCTACTAGTGTAAGTCTTTCCATCAATTATGGTTATCCCTTGATGGCTAGGAAGATTTATGTATTATGGTATTATTCATTGCTTGGAACATTTATGCATTAAATGCAAAAAAAAGGGTGATATCTCTTCTTTTTCTTCTTATTTAAGGGCCTCTCTAAGTTGAATCTACCTTCTTGAATCATGTTCTCCAACCATGTGGCGAATTTTTTTTATTTGTGTTCTGAATATGGCCTATAAGGAGTGGGTTAGAATAATAGTTTCCTAAATTATTGGACACTTTGGAATATGAATGATTATCTATTTTCATGGAGGATATGCCCCCAATCTCACAGTTCTTTCCAAGGTTCAGTTTGAATTTTCTAACA
>ML791756.1:88375-101807 GCA_009831015.1 Picea engelmannii | reverse complement strand
AGAGGTCTAAGTGGCAATAAAAATAAGGTTAATATTAAAATAAAATTGTAAAACCTTGAAGAAAATCGGAATACAAATTCAAACTGCGCAGACTCGTCCGAAACCTCTCATCACATGCACTTTGTCTCAAACGAATTAACACCACACAGCTATTCACGACTGTAAATAATAAATTGCAACTGTAAATCAAACATTAACTTCGGTCACCCGGTGAGTAGAAGCCAACTAAGCTTTTAACTAGGTTGTTGGGAATGTACGTCGGTATTTAATTTAAGTCGTGCGAAGCGAAATACGAATTGGAGAGCGAGAGTACTGCCTGCTATACCCGAAATTGCATTTAAACAAAATATAAACTCAACTTACCCAGTCTGTCACTGTCATTGAGTTAATTTTGACCTCGAAATACGTGAAGGCTGCAATAACACTATAAAGTTATCAGCCAATGAAATGTAAGAAAACTCAGTTTTTTTACATATTAAAAAATAAAATTTTGAGTTTCTTATGTTATACATTAAGTTTTTTACAAAATTTTTACAGTTAAACCAAATTAATAGAATGTCAAAGTTAACTCATCGCTATGTATACTGCCTGGGAGGCAGTACAATAAGAGTTGTAAGAGAGAAGATATTTCATAAGTATAAAAACAATTCCAAAACATCAAAAAATAAAGTATACAAGGAAGCAAAGAAGCATACTCATCCCATAATAATATAAACATAACATATTGATACTTTTTGGAAAATTTGATCATCCCGTCATTTTGTTCGAATAGCTGCAATTGGCAAAGAAGACACCAAATTTCAAACATTCATATGTGGCTAACATTAAATTGGTTACATTTCAACACTCTAAAATAATTTCCATGGAAACACACGCTGACAAAATGCCCACACACACATCATCATGGCCACTGTGACAGTGGCGTTGAACCTGGAGCTATGCAATTAACTTCAATTCAACTAAAAGTGATTGAATTTAATTCTTGTAAACGACTGTAGAGAAATAAACTTCACAAAGATCTTTGCCACTAAAGAAAACCATTTCAGACAATGTGTAATGCCTCCTAAAAAGTATAACGAAGAATCTAATATCCCTTGATATGGAAAATATTTGACAGACGCATAAATGGATTTCGGAAAAGTAAAACGAAGAATCTAACAAGCCCTTATTATGTTGGAAAATATTCGACGAATGCATAAATGGATTCACGGTCTGGATTGCTTCTAAAATATTATTCCTAAACGACCTTACAAACATGCTTGCACTCATCCAGATGTAAAATAGTCTCCACAACTAACACAACACGATCCTACTCAAAGACATTCATAAATAACCCTAAAACAAAGAAACCCTAAATCAACCACCGCCATTGTACTCTGACAAAATCCAAGAAACCCTAAATCTGCCATCGTCATTGTAGTATTGTAAATTCCAAGATTACAAAAGAGAATTGTATTAATTTAAAGCATATAAATAGAAAATACTGTATAAAGACCCCTTTATTTCCTAAATGGTTAAACAATGAAGTAATAAATACGTATATCGAATAGAAAATACTCTGGTTCTCATCCAAAAAAGAATAATCTCAGCAAAACCTATACTGATAATGTTGTATACATAAAGAATATGTTACATATAATAAATATATGTAAGAAGAAGAAAATAATGGTCGACTCTCCCTGATCATGAAAATGGACCAGAGAGCCCTGGAAATACACCTCAGTAAAATCGACAGGCCAAGAAGGGAATGAAGGAGACGATGAGAGTGGTGAATGTAGAGGGAACGAAGGCCATTGAAGCAATGCCTACCTCCATTGTTGGACTGGGAGATGTTTCCTTTACCTCTGTTGCTTCTGCTGCTCCCAGTATTATCATTAAAACGACCAATAAATCCCCAGATACGTACTTGCCTAAACCTGCCATTCTTTCTCAAACTCACAAGAAAACTGCTCCTGCAAGTCCAAACCCTTTCGGAACAAATGTGTTTCTGAGACCGACTACCTAAAGTTTGCAGTGAAAAATTTCTTCGATGAGACTCAATCACTCAGCCAGTATTGACATAGAAATGTGTGTTCCAGAATTTGCACAGGAGGAGGATTGAGAATACGCATTCAAACACGGGGTCGACAAGGTGACGGTGCATTAAGTGCACCTCACCAAACTTTCTGCAACGATCAGAGAACGACGGTGCATTAAGTGCACATCACCAAACTTCCTGCAACGATCAGAGAACGACAGTGCATGGAGAGGCTAGCCAACTTAATGTTAACAGAGTTAAAAGACATTGGGGACCGACAGGTTTGCCGACAGATACGTTCATCAGAGATGGGGCGTTCGACGTTGGTCAGAATCCAAAAAGGTAGAAGAGTTAGCTTACTCCTTATTTATATTAATAAAATTTGGTTTCAATGGATGTTAACCACCATCATCATCATATTAATATATCAATAGTGATCTTCTAAAACTTCTCCCAATTATTTTGCAATTAAATGTCATTGGAACTAAATGGGTGTATAAAAACAAAGTGAATGAGAATGGGCAAGTAATCGAGAACAAAGCCAGACTGATATGTAAAGGGTATGATCAGGTTGAAGGGGTAGACTTTGAAGAAACCTTTGCACCTATGGCCAAATTAGAGGCAATTAGGATGTTCTTAGCCTTTTCCAGCTACAAAAAATTTAAAGTATGCCAGATGGATGTCAAGTCAGCATTTCTCAATGGAAAATTAGAAGAGGGAGTCCATATTGAGCAACCAGAAGGATTTCAATTAACTAATAAAGGAGACTATGTCTATAAACTAAATAAATCGCTTTATGGGGTAAAACAAGAACCCAGAGCATGGTATGGAAGGCTATATTCTTATTTACAAGTACAAAGCCTCAAAAGAGGATCAACAGACAACAATATTTATTGTAAAATTGTTGGTGATAGCATGATTATTGTGGAAGTATATGTTGATGATATTATATTTGGGATTGATGATGAAAAAATGAGTAAGGACTTTTCTAGGAGGATGCATCAAGAATTTGAAATGTCCTTTCTTGGTGAACTAAATTTATTTCTAGGATTACAAATAGTACAGTTCAAAAGAGAATTCTTTATCCATCAGTCCAAATATGTTAAAGATATGCTTAAGAAATTCCAGTTAGAGGATTGCAAACTTGTTTGTACACCTACGACAGTTGGATGCAAACTTGTTTGTACACCTACGACAGTTGGATGCAAACTAAGGAAGGAAGATGAGTCCAAAGTTGTAGATCCAAAACACTACATATCAATGATTGGGAGTTTACTCTATGTAACAACTTCCAGAATTGATGTCAAGCAAGTTGTTGGAATGGTGGCTAGAGTCCAAGCCACACCAAAAGAGAGCCACATTCAAGTTGTGAAAATAATCTTTAGGTATTTAAAAGGAACCATAGATCTTGGTTTGTGGTACCCTAGCAAGAATTCATTTTCTTTAAAGGCCTATTCAGATGCAGATTGGGAAGGTTGTGTAGATGACATAAAAAGTACAAGTGGAGGAGCATTATTCTTGGGAGAATCATTGGTAGCTTGGATAAACAAGAAACAATCCTCAATTTCTCTATCTACCAATAACGTTGAGTATATTGCAGTAGAAGAATGTTGCACACAAGTGGAATGGATGAAACAAACCTTACAAGACATCAAAATAGTGTTGGAAGAACCTACTACTATCTACTGTGATAATACAAGTGTTATAAGTCTCTCCAAGAACCCTGTACAACACTCCAAATCAAAACAAATTCCCATAAAATACCACTATCTAAGATATTAGGATGAAAATAAGAACATTAAATTGGAATATGTCCCAACAAAAGAATAGGCGACAAACATTTTCACAAAACCCTTAAGCAGAGATGTATTTGAATACCTCAGGCAAAGATTAGGAGTATTCTCTCTTCCAATCTAAACTCTTAAGAAAATAATGCAATTATTGGCATCAGTTCATGGGGAGACAGTGATCAAAGTCAAGAGGATTCATTCAACCCTTTTCCCTTGATGTCAAAGGGGGGGAAATGAAGACAGTATTTCCATCAATGCCAAAGGGGGAGATTGTTGGCAATATGGAAATACAGGCTGACATTGATGGAATTGGTACTGATGTCAAATAGATGAAAGACATTGTTGTTGGTTGGCATTTAAAAAATAACAATGTGCATTAAGGCACTATGTTACTACAATGCAACAAGCCCTGTCAATAATAGTGTCAACAGGAAGAGATCCACAAGATTACAGTGTTATAGAGTGTGAGTGTAATCAGGCAATAGACTTGAACAAGAAAGAAGACAGAGTAGATGATTGTGATGATAGAGTTGTTGTTAATACAAGGGATGTATGTAGCATACAAGAACATGAAAGAAGATAGAGTAGATGACTGTGATGACATAATTGTTGTTAATACAAGGGATGCATGTGGCATACAAGAACATGAATTTGTGCATAAGGTTATTGAAATGTATGACAAGTATTTGGATTGTGTAAAGCATGCATTTCAAAATGATCAATGTATTTATAAAGGATTTACAGGAAGCATTTTTTGTAATATGCAACAAAAAGTTGGACTAAGTACAATGGCAGAGTGAAAATGGCCTAAATGAAAATGTGAATTCATAATCAGACAATGGTTCATTCAAGGATGCCCCAGATACATCCCTTAGACTCTCATTAGATGCATATAAGCCTTCTCACTCTAATTCACTTTATGACACTATTCAACTTGATAAACTTCTTCAAAATGAAGATAGTGGAAAGGGTTTTTCTGAACACATTAGTATGATAATAGAGAAGACTAAGGGAAGTGAATCTAAATTGCGAGAGACAAATGATGCGAATTCACCAAAAATAGAAAGTATAGATCGATCTAATAGCTTAAATTATTTAGGGAAACTACTTCTCAGGAGAATAAAGCATCTATTTGTGATTGCAGTGGATTTCTATGATGCTATTGGAGAACCCCTTGTTAGTAAACAAGTTATTATCATCCAAGAGATAATGAATGTAGTTTGTTTTTGCTGGCAAATTTTCATCTACTGGATTCATCCTATCTACTGCATTAATAGTTTCAGAAACACTTTCTATGCTTTAGTTTATTGGAATCAAAGTGTTTGCATTTGATGCTTTAATTTGCAGTAGTGGGAGCCAACTTTTATATACATCTAGTGACAATCTAGATTCATCCATATATATGGATCCAGACTATGATTCTCATATCGATTATCATTGGGGTGCAGAAGGATTGAGAAAAATCATGAGAAAATTGAGAGGGATCGTCAATGATGGAAGAGAAGATGTTTTTTCCTTTACAAAGTCCAAATATAGTGTCGTTACAATAAGTGATGATAAAGAAGAATTCAACAGCCAACAGATGATTTCATCTCTGAAAACATTTAGAGATTTGAGGCCACCATCAAGGGTTCAACCAGTGAGGAGACTCAGCAGTCTTTGGATCAAGCGATGGATGGTGAGGATTAAATCCTGTAGTGGGATTTATCCCACATTGGTAGTGGGAAAAAGGTTATATGTGTTCATATAGCCAACACTCCCCATATCATATCGACACATAGTTAAAGGCTATGGTGGGGGCTCTAGGTGCTTGGACATCACATGAAGATCACCAGCCCAGAGCTCGGGACTACCTGTCAGTCCCCCTACCTTTTGGTCAAAGCGACTACGATCGTCGAACTGATATTTTTTATATAACTATGGGGGGTGATGGTCATATGAGTGACCATGGTCTTAGGAGAAGTTTGTTATGTCAGTTGGTGGTGAGACTGCCAAATTTATCGAATTTTTTGGCATAAAACGCCAAGTCTAGAGGGTCACCAAGTCTAGAGGATCACCAAGAACGCTATCAAGTTAATAAACCTTTGAATATTGAAAAAGCATTATTCCTGACAGAGTTTTTGGCATGCTGCCAATTGCGGAGGTTCACCAAAAACAAGTTAAAACCATGCACAACATCACATATTTCACAGTCACGATTTTGGTAAGATGACAAAGAGCATGGAGAATGTGGATCACATGAAGAAGATAACAGAGGCTATAAAAAACCTCACCATAATTGTTGAATGGTCTACACGCTGTCAGATGATCCTCAAAATTTATAAAACCCTGCAGTAACACAAAGAACAGTAAGCTGGACGGAAAAAAAAGGAGACGCATTTATATTGAATCTTCATTAAAATCATTCATGCATTAAAAATGAAATTTAATTAAAGAAGACATAAAAAACTAAGATAAAGATTGAAGAGATGTGTTGTTTATAAAACATGATTGTGTTATTTAAAAAGGTGATTATGTAATAAACAAAGAGGTGTGATGATTCATGAAAGGGTGTGAATTCCCATGAAGAGTTGTGATGAAGGCATATATAAGAGGGTTGAGGATTGAAGATGAGATGACTGCAGAATATACATTGAAAATCAGAAGACAAAAGCAGAGAGAGGAGCAGTCAAGACATGATACAAAATTTTTCTAGATTTAGAAATTAAGGGTGGTTGGGAGGTGCAAGGGTAGGTTGGAGCTGCAGGGGAGTAGGTGTTTCCTTGTTAATTGTAGCTAACTAAACAAGGGGTTGAACCTTCCTACCAGTTGGAGCTGGTGAACTTGGGTTTGGGTGCATCCTGATCAGTGGTTGTTGATCTAAGAGGAAGAACATCTTCCTTCTATGTAACTTGTAATTTTTTTTTTGGTAGTTAATAGAAAAGTGTTTATGGTTTTCCCAATTGGGTTCCACGATAAAATATTGTGTTAAAATTTGATTGCATTAACAAAAGAAAAATTGATAAAATTATTATGTCACTGATTCACCCCACCCCCTCTTAGTGACAGGATCTGGTCCTTCAGAGCTTACTCCTCTACATTTCCAAAGACTTAATCCCACCATAATCAAGGAATACTTCACTCACAAGTTCAAAATCGTGTGAATGCATAACTATAAGCATGTGACATGGAGACCCTCGTCTCTTCTCATAATTTCCAATGTGATATGGTTTGGTGACCGCAAGTTGAGTCAAGTGACGCCTTAAATCTTTGGTACATGGCTTAAACCTCATGTTGATGTGCTATTGAATGGGTAGATAGATATTATTTCCATTGATGCTAATAACCTCCTCTTTTAAGAGGGTGAATATATTAGCAAAAATGTACACTACTTGATTATTCTCTCAAAGTACCTGAAATAAATTAATACTAGTAAATTTAAGCACCTCTTTTTTTCCCTTGATCTAGCATTAAATCCACAGTATATGATCAATGACAACATTTTTAATAACCATTTTTCTTATGATGATCTTTGAATCCCCTACCACAATCAAGGATTGAATATCAGATTCAATAGCTAGCCTTAGCCCTTGCATTAAGGCGTAAGATTATGCTATATTATTAGAAACAATACCAAGTCCCATGAAAATGTCAGTTTTGTTGTTCCTCGAAGGCTATTTAATTCTTATATTATAATAAATAAATAAAAAGGTGTTGAAATTACTAGACAATCACTTAGTCAATAACAAGATTTCAACCTCCAATAATCATTCACCAATAATGCATATTAACATAAGCATTCAACTGTAACTAATGAGCACAAATACATTGACCAAGCAAACTGAAAAATATAGCAACGACAATAACAATGAAAAATAGACAAAATATCATCACATTTGACACTAGATATCTGGGCAATGCCCCTGGAAAAACCTCGAAGGGAAAACCAGCCAAGGAGAGATTCTTCTCATTGAGCTTGCAGGAAATATTTATGAGTTACAACAACAATATCACAACAATAAATGCACAATACTTATCTCGTAACTTGTGCCTATAGTCCACCTTGAAAAATGTTCCAAAGGCCTCAAAAAATCAGACTAGACTTCTGCCTTGAAATCTCTGCCATATTTCAGCTATATGGCCTGAGCAGTACAACCTCCCTAGCAACAAAAACACTCCTTAATTTTTATGCAAAGCTACAGTACCAACAATATGGACATGTATGAATTTACCGAGTCATAAAAGCACCTTGAAATTTGTGCAAGAGATAAGCCTCGATTTATGTGCATTTTCTCTGTTGTATGACTAACATTAAATGTGTACGACTTAATTTTAAATATTTATTGTACTGATATTAAATGCAACTGCAAATATCCTAGGGATGCGTGCCAATCCTCCTTTGTTGTCAAGATTAGATCTTTCCCTCTTAAGATCAATGGTCATGACATAATCTTCCATTGAGTTCACTTAAATTGCTTAAGTGACCCAAACTTCATAACATCACTTTTTCCCATTAAATATTAAGAGACCCTAACTGCACTTTATAAAATCACTTTATAAATTCACTTAAGAGAGACATTAAATCGTCACTACTGCATGTTGGGAACGAACAATGTAGAAGTACCTCCAAGCTACAAAAACTAACACTCCCTTTTAGCGAGGGAGGTACTTCTGGAACCTCCACCAGAATATGACTCCAACCCCATCATCTCATATGTTGTTGTAGTTGCTTCATTTGAACTAGAAGCCTCTGCTCCCACTAAACTGGAAACCATTGTTGCTACATATGTTGAACTTTGATCTAGAGACCTGTCAATCCAAGGCATGCTCCCAAAAGTCTCCTCACTCCTCTGAGCATCCAAATGTGCATCCCATACTAGTCGAGTCCCCTGAGAGTATTGGAAGAAGCATGAGTCCTTGACATGTACTCACTCTTATGATCAACCTGCTCACTCTCAGACACTGACGTAGATTCTAAATCCAAGAATCCACTGGATCCAACCACAAGATGTCCCAGCAACCTGTATAACCTTTCATGTTGGACACTAAGAAATATTGGTGTGTCTGGAGTAACTCCCTCTAGATATAGAAACACCAATCCATGAAAGAACACAATTCCACATCCATCAACTTCCAAAGTTTACAATGATAGTAAATTTACTGGCAACTCTAGAACAAACAACACCTTGACCAACTCCAAAAAACTCTTGACTCTAGCTAGAATCTCATGCATCCAACCCATTTTACTGCATGTCTGATGCTAGCCCCACAAAACACATAATAGTCTGATTATATCTCTAAAAAATTGAGGAACACGAACCTCATTCCTGTCATATGCCGAGATGCACCACTATCCACAAACCACACTCCAATGTCCCCAAACGTTGTACTACCACTGCTTGAAAGACCAGTCATTAGAGAAAATTCCCTCTTGAACTTCTCAGTAAACTCAACAACCTCGAATGAAGCTGACACCTCTGGCTCCTTCTTCTTCTTCTTGTTCATACATTAACTAGCGTAGTGGTCAGTCTTCTGACATGCCAAGCATTTCACTTTGCTCATGTCCTACTTATTGTCTTTGTTCTTTCCCACAAGAGAAACATTCTCCTCATTTGCACCACCCTTTGTCTTCTCCTGATGAGAACCATCCCATAACTCCTCTTGATTAAATTCATCCCATAGTCTGCTCCAATATGGGAGCTTCTCTCTCCCCACCACACACTTCACGAAAACATCCCACTCTTTGGTGAAGCCCTTGAGGGCTATGCACACCAACTATGAGTTTGGAATAATCCCCCTACAGTTGCCAACTCATCCTTCACTTGTATAATACCGGTAAGATAGGAGGCCACACTCTCTCCCTTAGCCATCCTAGCATTGTGGATCTTTTCCCTTAGGGCCATCTTCATGTTCTCATTCTTGTTCTCATACAATTTTTTCAGTGCATCCCACATTTCCTAGGCTGCCAACTTCTCATCCAAATGTGGAATCAGGTGGTCTCTTACTCCATCTAAGATTATCATATGCGCCCTTGCTTGATTCACCTCATGAAGGCCTAGAGAAATGGGATCTGAAGAAGGTATTGTCACGGTGGTACTCACAAATGCCCACAACTTGTTCTCCCTGAGAACAAATGCAAACCTTACCTTCCACTACAGGTATTTGGAGATCTCCTCCAATCTATCCTCAAACCTGAGACTGGAAGTCATCCTCGTCCAACTAAAAAAGACCCTTTATTTCCTTTATTTTTCGAAGAAAAATCATCTGCAAATCACTATTATCCAAGTGCCAAACTCTATCCATTGAACCTCAGAGCCCAAGCTCTAATACCATGTTGAAAATTTTATTAGACAATCACTTAGTCAATAACAAGATTTCAACCTCCAATAGTTATTCACCTATAATGCATGTTAACACAAGCATTCAAGTTGAACTAATGAGTAGAAATACATTGACCAAGCAAACTGAAAAATATAGCAACGGAAATAACAATGAACAACAAACAAAATATCACTACATTTGACACTAGATATCTAGGTAATGTCCCTGGAAAAATACCGAAGGGAAAACTAGCCAAGGAGAGATCCTTCTTATTGAGATTGCAGGAAAATATTTTTGAGTTACAACAACAATAGTACAACAATAAATGAACAATAATTATCTTATAAATTGTGTCTACAATCCACCTCGAAAAATGTGCCAAAGACCTCAAAAAATCAAACCAGATTTATGCCTTGAAATTTGTGCCATATTTCAACTGTACGACCTAAACAATATGATCTCCCTAGAAAAAAAAACACTCCTCGATTTCTTTGCAAAGCTACAGTACCAATAGTACTGACCTGTATGGATTTACCTAGTCATAAATTCACCTCTAAATATGTTCAAGAGATCAACCTTGATTCTTGTGCATTTTCTCTGTTATACGACTTGCTTTTAAATCCATATTGTACTGATATGAAATTAAGTTGCAAATATCCTTGGGATGCATGCCAATCATTTCCTTAGGATGCGTTCCAATCCTCCTTTGTTGTTACTCTTCTTCTTCTAGCTCAATATCTCCTGGTAAATGTGTCTCTTAACATTCCCTCTAACCTCTCCTTGAAAAGTGTGCCCCATCTGCCTCAACCGCTTCCTTTATTCACTCATTAATGAGTAACTACCCTAACCCTAGATCTCCAAAGAGATAGACGGTGAAGATTAGATCTTTCCCTCATGAGATCAACGATCATGACTTAATGTTCCGTTGAGTTCACTTAAATCACTTAAGTGACCCAAACTTCATAAAGTCACTTATACCCATTAAATATTAAAAGACCCTAACTGCACTTTATAAAATCACTTTATAAAGTCACTTAAGAGAGACAGTTGCTCATCACTTTTGCATGTTAGGCACCGCCAATGCAGAAGTACCTCTGAGCTACAAAAACTAACATTAAAGCATAATATTCTACTATATTATTAGAAGCAATACCAAGTCCCATGAAAATTTCATTTTTGTTGTTCCTCCAAGGCTATTGCATTCATTATTTTTTCATTATCTGGAGTGTTGAAATATTTTATTTATGGCACACATTGAATTTGTTTTTGTTATTAATATTTTTTAAATGCTACTTGTCAATTCCATGTTGAGAACGGAAGGAATTACATTTCTCCCTCATATTGGGATGTGGGTGTCACTAGTGCAATGATAATAAATAGTTTTGTTTTTTTGTTTTTTTAGGTTATAAAAACATATTATTCATAAAGTTAATTTTTAACAAAAATTAAACAAAGAAGTTGAAATTTTATTTGGCAAGAGGTTATATTGTAATTGGGGACCTAGTATCTGGTTTCATGTATGGAATTAATGTTAAATGCTATTACAAAGCATATGATCCCATTTAAGGTAGCCTTAGCAATGACTATAAGGGATATTGGCTTTCTTGCATATAGTATTTAGGTTGAAACTGCCTTTAGATCCAAAAGTAAGGCCATAAGGGATATTGTCTTTCTACCATATACTATTTAGGTTGAAACTGTATTTCGGTCCTAAAGTAATACCTAAAGGTGCTTCTAATTGGATAAGAGATAATCTTTTTTGGACATAAGGAAATATTTTAGCAGCCCAAGACCTAGAGGCATTTGGTAGGAGTGAAACTTTTCTCCCTTATGGACCAGTAGTTGGTCATTTTAAGTAGCATGGTTTTCCTCGAATAATGATGATATGTTAGCCCACATTTGCGAATAATAGAAAGTTATGGTTGTATTAATTGTCGGTGGATCACTCAATTATAATAGATTTCACCACCTTCAAAGAAAACAAAGAAGTTGAATAAAAAATAAGAGACTTATAGATTCATCATAAAAGATGCATCTTATGTAAAATTGAATCTAACAAGCCTACGAAAGGAAGCTAGTATTCTAAACTACTACACCAAAACAAGTCTCTTAAAATCAAAGGAGATGAACCAAGTCCCTTAAAAAGAAAGGAGAGAAGAATTGAGTAGAGCACTAACAATCATCTCAACGAGAATCAAGTATAGCACTAGCAATTATCTCATCAACAACTACATATGGTAACACCAATGATTTCCTTGTTATCTAGGCATGGGGTTATTTCGCCCCAATATTTTGTCTTTTATCATGATTTTTTTCCGGTGTTAACTTTTCTTCGATTTTATCTTAAAAAAATATCTTCTAAAAATTACTAAGAAAAATTCATAAGTCATAAAAGACTACATTTTTCATAATTATTTTAATTTTTTTTATGATGATATTTTTTCCTTATATTTAGTGTTTTTATCATTATTCTTTTAGGTTTCTTAAACATGAAAATTTCTCTTCTACCTCATCTCTCTTCCATAATTATATGATGATCCATTAATATGCCATTTTCTACTTTTAAGTTTGTTTCTTCTTTGTGAATTCTATTCTTTAGAAGGTTGTCCTTATACCTACTTTTATTTCTTTTTTTACTACATTTAAGTTGGGAATTAAAATGAAGGTTACCAAGATTTTCCCATTACTATTAATCATTAGATTCTTCCACTAATATTTTTTTTTTGTAAATAAGTGTCCATATATTACCTTCCAAGATAAAAAATTACAATAGTGTCTTAAATGTCAAGGAACTATTTGTGTTGAATTTCCCCGAAAGGAAACCAATTCAGCTTGTTTCTTAAACTGAAAGAACCAGAAATTAAACAACATGAACTAAATCTCCCCATGGGGAAACCGATTAATCCAGATCTGTCTTTCAAACTAGAAAATAAAAAAAGACTAACTCTTGACACACACAAAAGGAAACACGGTGCTAGATGCCGCATACAACCCAAGAGGACGCTTCTAGAAATGTAAATGATTAACAAAACTAGATATGCAAGCTGACACCTTTTCCCATGCCGACGCTCATGCATTCTGATTATATTTTTTTCCCAAGTCGCACTATGTTTCCGCTTGGATAGCAGGAGAAAAGAACGTCGTTGAAGCTATCGGTGCACTGGTGGTCTGTTCTAGAGAGTGTTGGGAGTCGAGCAGTGTGGAGAGCATAGATGCAATTTTCTCCCCTCGCTTGTCCAAAAGTTCTAGCCAGAAGCGCAGGTTGTCCTGATCAGGGGATCAAAATTTGCTCAAATTTCAAAGTGCTCGGATTGAGACGAAACCA
>ML791756.1:39502-53716 GCA_009831015.1 Picea engelmannii | reverse complement strand
TGATAGCACAAAGATAAATTGCATAAATTCCACTTACTTCACCAAGATAACATGAGATAAAACCCTAATTGCAGAAATTTCATCCAAAAATCAGCTGAAGAATCCGCAAATTGATCCTCCAACCAAGTTGCATTAGTGTAGAAGAGCAATATAGCCAAGTAGGGAAAAAATTTCAGACTTGTTCTCACAAATGGTGAGTTATGAATGATGAAAAATAAAAGTGAGATGGTCCTCTATTTATATGAGGCCATCTAAACCAACTTGTCCACTTAAAATTGTCAACAACAAATTAGAAGAGGATCGACCCCCTTCATTTGCCTTTAAAATATGCTAAAATGAAAAATACATGAAATAAAACCCTTAAAACGGTGATGTCATGCTATAGAAGGTTGACATAGGGCTGAAAATTGAGACGTCAAGCCTCAAGGAAGATAATGTTGGGCCTCAAAAGTCCATGTGTCATGCTCTCATGTGCCAAAGTGTTATGCCATGTGTCTCCTCCTGTCAAACCACCTCCGGAACCACATCATCCATCAAACCCTAACCTCAAAGGTGACGTCAAGGGATAAGGGTGACATCCTAGGCCTCCAAAGGCCACGTCTAAGTATAGAAGGTGACATCATGTGCGGTCCATCATCCTCCACTGGGAAAGGTCCTGCAAAGACAAACAAGTACGACCTCCAAGTGTCCAAAAGTCATATGAATCATGCCAAGTAAGCCACAATTAATAAAAGAACCACCGAAACAAGTGCATTAAATCCCCCCTTTTCAAATTAAAAAAATTCTCAGAGACCTTATAAAATTTTCCAAATTTAGGTATGGGAGGGGTGACATGGTGCCCTATTGGGTAGGCCAATACCCAAGTGAAGCAATGTTTCCCAAGAACACTCTATGTAGATTATGTAATGAGTATGAGGTGGATTGGGGAAAGACTCTTGGGCATGCAGTTCTTGACATATCAAGGGTTCATATTGTCTCATTTATGCGTGTCTTTGTGGAGGGTGTGCTACATCCTTGAGTTCCCTTTATTTGTAATGCAACATTTTTCCAAGCCCTTTATTTGTCTTTTTATTAAGTCTGAAAATTAAGTGCTATGTGCAATGGAAATAAAATAGCATCGCAATGCCACTTGAAGTTAGAGTACATTGGGTGTTATTTTCACTGGAAATAAAAGAACATCACAATGCACTCCCCCATCAAGTGGGATGCTTTTTCCTTATTCATTTTCATTTAAAAGTACTTTATTCATTCAGAGAAGCATTTCCTGGCTCTCAAGACTTTAGGGTGAGCATTTATGTATTATGTCAGCTACAACACCTCTGGGCCTTTAGCCCCTTCTTCCCATGAAATGAGGTACAAACCCTTCTTGGGATCAATGCATCCAAAAACCCAAAAGATGAGGAAACAAAGGGGAATAAGTGTGGAAAGTGGTAAATATGAGCGGGAATGGTGCGACGACCCTTCAAGGAAACCCCCCAGTAGCAACCCTTTTCCTGAGGGTGACCAACTTACTAGGATACCATGTCAACCACCAAGGTTAAATTAGGAAAAAGATATAATTTCCAAGCAAACATTCCATAATCAAGAAATGACTCTTTGCAACATGCTCAAATGCTTCAAATATTAAAGTGACACTTACCATGAGACTGGACTTGTTACCTCATGAAGAAAGACATGTTTTCCTGTAGGAGCTAGACTGGTGTAATGGATGTTTCTTTTCTGCCAATGATGATCGTCAACTATCATCTAGAAGAGGGGCTATGTGGGTTGTGTTATCCATTCGGCTCTGGACACTCCATGTTTGCTACCTGTAGGCCTCGAGACATCATCTTATATGAATGATATAAATGATTCTTGTTACCACACTAATATGAATGATAACAACACTTCTTATAGATCAACAATTAAAACATAGAGGATAGAAATGCCCTCTATCAACATTGTGTCATTGGATTAATCATTGCTTGTGATGTTATGTGAGTCCATATTGTTTGAGGACTTCTCATTGTCTAGTTATCTCCATTATATATTGGTGTAGTTACCATTGCATATATGTCTTTGACAACATTGATTGACCATAATGATAGCTTCTTTCCAAACAAAAATTCCAGATTCTTTTTAATGATGATATATATTAATTATTATTTGATATTATATAATTTTGGTTTAGTTTCAACAATGATAGAATATAAAGGATATTGAGTATTTTGGGGATATTATATCAAACTGAAATCATTCTTTTGGTATTGCAATAAGTCCTAAAATTGTTTTTGATTAGCTAAGAGTTAGTCTTATTTGGATATAAGGAAATAGGTTAATGGCCCAAGACCTAAAGACGTCTAAAGGAGTGGAAATCTATCGCTTTAGGAGCCATCATTCAATTATTTTAAGTGACATGGTTTTCCTTAAATAACAATTATGAATCAACCTACATTTATAAATAACAATTAGTATTCAATGTCCTCATTATCAATTAATAATTGAGTTATAATGAGTTTTACCACCTTTAAAAATGCATATTAACTATTAAATATTTTCAATTTAATTAAAAAAAAANTATATATATATATATATATATATATATATATATATATATATATATATATATATATATATATATAATTTGGAAATGATTAAATCTCTCTAAATATAAACTTTAAATTTTAAGTATAAAAATCTAAAATATTATCGAACTTAATGTAAATAATTTATTAATTATTTTTAATTTTAATTTGACTTTTAGAAGATAATAAACATTACATTGTCGGCACAATAAAGATTTCTCCCACATCTAAATGTACAGACCCTTGTGTTTTGGGTGCACAAAAACAATTTAATATATTTATTTGAAACATTTCTCATTTTTTAAACCAACACGTTTTTGTTATAATAATCTAATTTTAAGGTCATAGTCAAGTCAAACATCAAATTGGTGTATGAGACCCTCTTGTTTGTGGGATAAGGGATCCCCTCTGCCCAATGATTTGACTGGTAAATTCTACGGAGGTATACATACCCTACCCCTCTTTGGGTTTGAACTTGTGACCTCTTAGGAGGAAACACATGTTCTTAACCTTTAGGCCCACTCAAGCTATATATAATAAGATAAAGGGAATGAAACAATGTTTATCAAAATTGAAGAACATAAAACGAGAGACAAAATTTGTTTTACATCTTTGAACGGGTGGCAGAAGAGTAATTTGCCATGACGTAGACCGGAGTTTGATTCTCGGCTAGTGCACCATATGCCTTACCAATAATTTGGTAACATAAATAATCTTGACATATTTTATGAGTTATAAAAGCAAATTACGCAACTTCGTTGTCATCTAGTACGGTTAGGATACCTGGTTTTTACCCAGGCGACCCGGATTCAAATCCCAACAACGTAATACAATGGACGATTTTGTGGTTTGTTAAGAGATTCTTTATTCTTTGTGAACTGTTTTTGGGCTCTATCCAACCAATTGAGGGTTGAGTGCGTGCGGAAATCCATACGTAATGGATTTGTGAAATTCAAATGAGAGTTGCATACATTGATTTTTAAAATATATAATGGGATAATTGAATGGAATGTGAATATATATGGGATAACATAATGGAATGTGAATTTGAAAAATATATAGGGATCATGCAATGTGAATTTGAAAAATATATAGGGATCATGGAATGGAATGGGAAGATAGGTTCAAAGTGTGAAAAAAATATGTATCTTGTTAGAGAAACCTTTGGATCAAAACAGTGTGTGGAGTTTTGAAACGTCCAACGTTTCGAGTGGAAACTCCACCCATCATCAGTTATGTCCCTGATGGATAATGGAATGGAATGTGAATATATATGGGATAATGGAATGGAATGTGAATTTTTAAAATATATACAAGATCATGGTATGGGAAGGCAGGCTGAAAGTGTGAAAACAAATCTGTATCTTGCTAGAGAAACTTATGGATCAAAATTGTGTGTGGAGTTTTGAAATCTCCAACGTTTCAAGTAGATACTCCACCCATCATCACATAACAGATGATGGATGGAGTGTCTAGTCAAAACGTTGGATGTTTCAAAAATCCACAAAAAAAATTGATCTAGAAGTTTCTCTAGCATTATGACTAACTGTGAAAACTTGCATACTCAAAATTGTATCTCTCTATCCATAACCATTCTTTAATTCCTTCGTTGATTCTCAAGTAAAGAGAAAACCATACTACATGATTTTTTCACCGTTGGAAAAATCGCATCAATCGAAGCTCGTATGCAAAAGTTATGCCTCTTGCAAGTTAATCTACCATGTTGACCACCATGGTATGAGTGGATGCCACGTTAGCTCCCATTACTCACACATATGGGGCTAGCCATGTATGTACTTTCAAGAAGATTCTAGAAGTTCCAAATCCTTATCACAATTGAGGGTTGAGAAAGGCAAAACCCTACCCTAGATGACTATTGAGCGATGTTAAATATCAAGCCGTAAGGAGGAGAAGGGATTCCATTGGTGAGCAGAGCACATGGGAGTGGTATTTGAGAGCATAACAGAGGAAGAGAGATTATCTTGCAGCCATACATTCCATAGTGTCAAAGGAAACTCCACCGAGAGTTCCTCTTTCTTTGTGCTTGCATTTGAAGAAAAGAGAGTAGAGTGACCTCACCTTCTAGCTGGGTTTTCTCCCGTATTGGGTTTCCCAGGTTATATCTCATGTTTATTTGTGGATGGTGTGTGAATATTTATTCATGTTCTCTATTTTTCACATTTAAGCTATTTCATACATTTTAAGAAGAAAACCAATGAATTATGAGATCTAAAGGAAATTAATCTTCACAGTAAATATTTTAGTGTTTTATTAGATCTGTTGTGACGAAATGTATAGTGGAATATCCACCACAGTTTACAGATTAGAGTTGTAAGGTTATTGAGGTATGCCATAATAATGTGGGCCAAACCATGAAATACAAAACATGGCATGCTAGAAGGTAGCTCTAACTTCTTTTAGATTGAAGGGCATAATGAGATAGGCGAAGGTGCCCAAAGGTGTGGTGAAAGCGCGTAGTCTAAACGTTCTACATTTTGGCTCTTTCCTGAGCACATTTTTCGGTTGATTTTGTTCAAAATCTGCTCATAAATTGTTAGAATTGTAAATTCAAGTTGTTGACTATGTATAATATGAGCACCCCATAGGTTTTTCAGAACACTAAATCTTGATGCATTCAAAAATACAATTTAAACAACAGAAATGGGTGATTTCACCTAGATTTATATTGTTGGATTCCGGTGAAAAATGTCAAAATGTAGAATGTTTAGACAACATCGTGGTGAAAGTGGTTTTATGTTGATTGGCATGGTGGATTTGAATTTGATTATACTCTGAGAAATCGCCCATGAAGGTGAGGGTCTCATGTCTAGCACATGCATCGATAACTTTGTCGATGAAGGGGGTAGAAATGTTGTCTTAGTGGCAAGCTTTGTTCAAATTATAGAAATCAATACAAATGTGTATGGAGCCCTACTGTTTATACCTTTAATTTAGAGTCATAATGATACTTTCCATGATAATGTCGCTTCATTTCAAAATGTGATTTCAAAATTTTCAATGAATACTAATATTTGAAGAGTGATTATGATCTCTTACTTCAATAAGGGATTGAGAAGGATAACTTGTGTCCAATTGGTATGGTGAAGAATGTCGGTCTTTCCAACTTTGTTTTCTAAACATTTTGATGTATGATCTCTGATATATGATATCTAATGTAAGATATTGGTATCCAGTGTCTCCTTTGGGTGGATTTTGCTAGGGATATAGTTTCTTTTGGTCTTTTTGGTATAACCAATGATCCTCGTGAGCAAAGTAGTCCATATTTTGATTTCTATGAAATAGAAAATATATTGATTTTTTCTTCGGAAATTAAAAAAAAAAAGGGATTGAGAAAAGTCCATTAGAAGTTTGTAATGTTTTAGAAAAATTGGTAAAAGAAATTAGTGAATTAAGAGTTACATGAAAGTTCAATTAATAAAATGCATTAGCAAGTTACGAACTTTTGTTTCTTTTACTTTTGAAGAATAATGAATAGGTTGATAGTTGGATAGTTTTGATTAATTAGATGGAAAAAGCCATGATTCTTACCTACCAAATATTTATGGATGAAGTAGGGTAGAAAGAAGTAGTACTTGACACATTGCAAGAAGATTCATTTTTAATCATAAAATTATCTTTATTCTTCTTTTGATGCATCTCCTCTAGCTATGGATGAGCAATCTTCTCTTGACATTAGTGGTTTGTAATGCATATTAAAAGCACAAGTTACAAATCACTTCGATCGACAATATACATAGGTGGTGGACTTGATAAACATATCTAGGATATTATCATTGCTATTAAGCTCAAGATAAGAATAGCAAGAGCATGCATTTTTTGTCTAGATATTATAACACTAGATGAGGGTTGCCATGAGTCTTCCACTATTATTGGTTTAGAAGATACAAATCTCATACCATCCAATTCTTCTATTACAAATCAATAAGAACCAAAACCTCCACCACTTAATTCTTCTACTTTAATAGATCAATAAAAAAATATATCCTTTATTATCCATATTGATATCCTAATCATATTAGTCATTTTCACTCTCTAGCTGGGTATTAAGATTCTTGTTACCAAACTAATATAGATAATAACCACTCTTCTTATACACCAAGAATTAAAACATAGATGATAAAAATGCCCACTATCAACATTGTGTCATTGGATTTGATGTTATTTGAGGACTTCCCGTTGTCTAGTTATCTCCACAAAGAATGAAAAATCTCTTCACAAACCACGAAAAACAACTACTATCTTCCGTTGCCGGGATTTGAACCCGGGTCGCCTGGGTGAAAACCAGGTATCCTAACCGGACTAGACGACAACGGAGTTGTTTAAAAGCTTTTATAACATTTAAACATCTGAATATTATTAATGTTACAAAATTATTGGCAAGATCATATGATGTACCCGCCGGGAATCAAACTCCGGTCACTACCGTCAAATTATCTTAATAAGGTCAAATTAAATTTAAAAATAATTAATAAATTAGTTTACATTTATTTTAATATTACATCAAATAATTAAAATTTGAAGTTTATATTTAGAGATATTCAATCATTTATATATATAAATTGAAATATTTAATAATTAATATGTTTTTATGGTAGTAAAATTCATTATAATTTTATTATTAGTTGACAATGCAACGGGGATATTCAATATTAGTTGTTATTTATAAATGTAGGTTGATTCATATGTGCTATTTAAGAAAAACTATATCATTTAAAATGAATAATTCATGGCAACAAGAGGGTAGAATTCCATTCTTACTACATGTTTTTGGTTTTGGGTCATACCCTATTCTCTTATATCAAAATATGACGAACTCTTAATTAATCAAAACCAATTTTAAATCTTATTACAATATACCAAAAAAACTGTTTCAATTTCTTATAATATCCCAAAATACTTAATATTCCTTATACTCCAACATCATTAAAACTAAACAAAAATTATATAATATCAAATAATAATTAATATATAATATTATTGAAAAAAATTAACATTAATCCAAAATAACTAAAATCAATATATTAAAAAAATATGAAAATAAAAAACAACCAAAAGACTTCAATAATAAAATCAATATATTAAAAAAAATATGAAAATAAAGACCACTAAAAGACTTCAATAATCTCTGAATTAAAAGTTAATATTTTGAATCAAAGTGGCTTTATGATCCCTATGCATTTATGCTTTTTTTAATAATTGGATATTCTACTAATGATTTCTTCTTCTCTATTATTTTAAAAATATTATAATATTGCTTTACATAATTAGATATTCTACTAATTGTTTTTCCTTCTTCTATATTATTTTAAAAATATTGTAATATTGCTTTAAACCAAACTAAAGGTAAAATATAACACATATCATATGTGTTATAATATAACACATATGATATGTGTTATATTATAACACATATTAATGATTTTTCTTCTCTATTATTTTAAAAATATTATAATATTGCTTTACATAATTAGATATTCTACTAATTGTTTTTCCTTCTTCTATATTATTTTAAAAATATTGTAATATTGCTTTAAACCAAACTAAAGGTAAGAGGTTTTGCTATTTTGTTTGCATTTCTCTATTTTCTTTTTTCATGTTTTTCTTTAATTTTTTTTTTCATGTTTTTATCTTAGTATTAACATTTCTTTATTTCATTTAAAAAACATTGAAATCTTATTTAAAAAAAAAAAAAAATATATATATATATATATTAAAAATTGAAATCTTAAAAAATTATAAATAAGTTTATATATTAAATTAATACTTCTCATAATTATGTTAAAAAGTTGTGTGAAATATTTATTTTTCATATTAATTTTTTTTTTGGATTTGAAAAACTTTGTTATAAATATGAAAATTTTCCTTCCATCTCATCCTCTTAACTAATATGTCATTTTCTACAATGGGATTTACTTTTACCTTATGAGGTAGGGGTTGTCCTCATATCTACTTTGATTTCTTTTGTTAGTGCATTTTATTTAGGAATTAGGAATTATGTTACTAAATGAGGGTTATTGTGATTCATCTGTTGTTATTAATAGATAGAATTGAAATCTCATAATATAACTAAAATTTTAGCTATCATATTTTTTTTTTTAATTTTTTAATAGTAATTAGGAGATTTGTATTAATAAAAAAAAGACTGTAGCAAAATTGTAGAGAGAGTACAATCAAAATTGTTTAAAAAAGGTTCAACCATAGATATTTTGTTACAATTTATGAGCTTGTATTCTAGCCTAATAATGTTCAAAGGTAAAATTACCCTGTATTTCTAAGAGGTATATATTCTACAAAATAAACCAAATAGTCTAATAACCTTACAAAACATAAAAGAATAATAGAAGACATGTCTATTGGCCAGTTCTTCCAATGTTGCATTGCCATATTTTGGAGTTGGTTGTTCAATTTCCATTACATCTTCAAGTTTATGCATTGTTTCTTCCTCATTCAACTTGCCACAATTTGAGTTCACATATTGGACCTAGTTTGATGTCCCTAAATGGTCTCCCTTGCTCATGTTAATCACCATCGTCTGGAGCATATTACATTCCAACTCTAGCATTGCCATTTGACACTTATGTTTTACAAGTGTGTCCATAATTGTTGTAACGTGGGTGACTACTTGCTACTCATTCTCATAAATCTTTGCAGTTGTGGTGAAAATTGATGTCATGTTGGCCTAAATGGATTCTTTGTGATTCCTCAAAACCCTCCTAATCTCCTTTAGTTCCTGATAATCCATTGTGAGAGAGTAACAAAGAGAGAACCAGTTCACCTACAAAAACACCATAGAATGTGCCACGCCCAAGCTCGCCAAAGAGAGAAATTCCAAAGAGAGAAAACATGGTTTGGAATCACCAAACCAAAGGTATTTGGAAGCATTCACTGAAGACCCATAGAACAAGCCTCCTCTTGGATTCAAAGTATGAAAATCCAATATGAAACACAATGAAACAAACACCCCTCAATACCCAGAAACCAAATACCGGCCTATGCCTTCCCAAAACCAAGAACTATTCACAAATACACCACTTTGATGTGTTGGAGCATGAAAAGATGGAAATTGAATTGGAATTATACCATCAAAACCTCCCAATGAAGATCCAAACTCAACAATTGAGAGATCCATTTCTTGGTTACTGGAGGAGAGGGCTCACCAAAATTTTGAAGAGATAAACCAAGAAGGGATACCCCCAACAAAAAGACATACCTTGCTAGGGAGCCTGCTAACAAGAGCTTATTCCTCTACATTGCCAAAGACTTAATCCCACCACAATCAAAGAATACTTCACTCCCAAGTTCAAAATCGTGTGAATGCATAACTGTGAGCATGTGACATTGAGACCCTCGTTTCTTCTCATAATTTCCATTGTGATATGGTTTGGTGACCACAAATTGAGCCGTGTGACACCTTTAATCTTTGGTACATGTCTTAAACCTCATGTTGATGTGTTATTGAATGGGTAGATATATCTTAGGTCCATTGATGCTAATAACCTCCTCTTTTAAGAGGGTGACTTTAATACCATCCTCTTTTAAGAGGGTGACTTTATTAGCACAATTGCACACTACTTGATTGTTCTCTCAAAATACCTGAAATAAATTAATACTAGTAAATTTAAGCACCTCTTTTTTATCCTTTTCTAGCACTGAATCCACAGTATGATCAATGAAAACATTCTTAATAACCATTTTTCCTATGATGAGCTTTGAATCCCCTACCACAATCAAGGATTGAATATTAGATTCAATAGCTAGTTGTAGACCTTGCATTAAGGTGTAAGCTTCTGCTATATTATTAGAAGTTATACCAAGTCCCATGAAAACATCAGTTTTGTTGTTCCTCCAAGGCTATCCGATTATTATATTATAATAAATCGAAAAAAAAAAGTTTTGAAATTACTAGACAATCACTTAGTCAATAACAAGATTTCAACCTCCAATAGTCATTCACCAATATTGCATGTTAACACAAGAATTCAACTGGAACTAATGAGCAGAAATACATGGACCAAGCAAACTGAAAAATATAGCAGCATAAATAACAATGAACAATAGACAAAATATCACCACATTTGACACTCGATATCTGGGCAATGCCCCTGGAGAAACCTCAAAGGGAAAACCAACCAAGGAGAGATTATTCTTATTGAGCTTGCAGGAAAATATTTCTGAGTTACAACAACAATATTACAACAATAAATGCACAATACTTATCCCATAACTTGTGCCTACAGTCCACCTTGAAAAATGTGCCAAAGACCTAAAAAATCAGACCAAACTTATGCCTTGAAATCTGTGCCAGATTTCAGCTATATGACCCGAATAGTACGACCTCCCTAGCAACAAAAATACTCCTCAATTTTTTTGCAAAGCTACAGTACAAACATTTATAGATTTACCCAATCTTAAAAGCACCTTGAAATATGTGCAAGAGATAGGCCTCGATTTCTATGCATTTTCTTTGTTGTACAACCAACATTAAATGTTGTATGACATGCTTTTAAATCGGTATTGTATCGATATTAAATGCAAATGCAAATATCCTTCGGATGCGTGCCAATACTCCTTTGTTGTTACTCTTCTTCTTCCAACTCAATCTCTCTTGGTAAATGTGTCTCTTCACATTCCCTCTAACCTCTCCTTGAAAAGTGCACCCCATCTCCCTCAAATGTTGTGTTTATTCACTCATTAATGAGTAACTTCCCTAACCCTAGATCTCCAAAGAGATATATGGTCAAGATTAGATCTTTCCCTCTTGAGATGAACGGTCGTAACTTAATCTTCCATTGGGTCCACTTAAATCACTTAAGTGACCCAAACTTCATAAAGTCACTTTTACCCATTAAATATTAAAAGACCCTAACTGCACTATATAAAATCACTTTATAAAGTCACTTAAGAGAGACATTTTCTCATCACTTCTGCATGTTGGGCACCACCAATGCAGAAGTACCTCCGAGCTACAAAAACTAACACTCCCTTTTAGCGAGGGAGGTACTTTTGGAACCTCCATCAGAATCTGCCTCCAACCTCATCATCTCATCTGCTGCTGTAGCTGCTCCTTCTAAACTAGAAGCCTATGCTCCCACTGAAATGGAAACCATTTTTGCTACATGTTTGAGATTTGCAACTTTGAGCAGTCATTCTCCACAAGAAAGTATAAGAAGACCCATCTATACCATTACAAGAAGCCCCGGGAAGAAGTTGAAGACCTAGGAAGAGAAGTCGGGCCCATGAGAAATTAATAAAGAAATTGAAGGCCCGAAAATAAGAAGTTAGCCCCAGACTGGCGCCCAGATTAGTATAAATACATGACTGGCTCATTTCATTTGAACGGTCAGAAAACTCCTTCTGCAGTGCACACAAGGCAATTGCAGCTACAGTTTTTGGTAATTTTGTTATTTATGGGCTTCTAGTTATCTTAGAGAGTGCACCACACTTGGAGAAGCTCTTCCTTGGTTATTATTGGTCATCTTATTGAGGCGCTAGGTCTTGGTGATGCTATCCTTGGGGAGGATATTCTTTGTATCGTATTTTTCCTATTGATGGTGATGTACTAGTAATATCTTGGATTAAATTCTTCTAGATAAAGGTTGTTGGGTTTTCTCCCAAGTTTGGGTTTCCCAGGATAAACTCTTGTGTTCTTGTGTTGTGTTCCTTGTGTCTATTGTGCATGGTTAATATTTCTAGATCTTGTTATTTCTGTTGCATTATTATAGTTGAGATTTTCAGTGTATAGTTATTCTATGATAAATGATGTATGAAAGTGAATCTTGTTATTAATCATAAGGCAATAACTATCAGATTTGAGAATCATATAAAACATCAACATGGTATCATAGCTAGTTGAAATATTTCCATTGCACAGTTGCAGTTGCAATTGCCAGTTGCCAATTACAGTTGCAATTGTAGTTGCCAGTTGCAGTTACAATGGCCAGACGCCAGTTGCAGTTGCAGTTTCTAGTTATAGTTGTAGTTTCCAGTTGCCAGTTGCAGTTTCCAGTGACAGTTGCAGTTTCCAGTTACAGTTGCAATTGCCAGTTGCCAATTGCAGTTTCTAGTTGACACTTGAATATTGTTAGTTACATAATAATCATTATGTAAATGCTCACTTTTTAATACTAATGATGCGCTTAAGAATTCATCTCCTCTAGGAGATGTTCTTGGTTATTGTCTTTGTCCTAGGCATGTTACTCTTCTTTGGAAACTGGTGATTGGCAACTGCAACTATAACTGGCAACTGCAACTGCAACTGCAACTGCAACTGTAACTGCAACTACAACTGACAACTGCAACGACAACTGCAACTGTAAATGGAAATTGGTAATTGCAACTGTAACTATGTAGTGGAAATATTTCAACTAGCTCTTATACCATGTTGATGTTTTATATGATTCTTAGATATGATAGTTATAACCTTATGATTAATAACAAGATTCACTTTCATACATCAATTATCATATAATAACTATACACTGAAAATCTCAACTATAATAATGCAACAGAAATAACAAGATCTAGAAATATTAACCATGCACAATAGACACAAGGAACACAACAAAAGAACACAAGAGTTTATCCTGGGAAACCCAAACTTGGGAGAAAACCCAACAACCTTTCTCTAGAATAATTCAGTTCAATATATTACCAGTACATCACCAACGATAGCCAAAATACCATACAAAGAAGATCCTCCCCAAGGATAGCATCCCAAATACATAACGCCTTAATAAGATGACCAAGAATAACCAAGAAATAGCTTCTCCAAGTGTGGCGCAATCTCCAAGATAACCAAAAACCCAGAAATAACGAAATTACCAAAAACTGCAGTTGCAATTGCCTTGTGCACATTGTTACTGGAAACTGCAACTGCAACTACAACTAGCAATTGCAACTTTGATGAGTTGGAAGTTGTAGCTAAACTCTAATCTAGAGACATGTCAATCCAAGGCATGCTCCTAGAAGTCTCCTCACTCCTCTGATCATCCAACTGTGTCATCTCATATCAGCTGAGTCCTTTGAGAGTATTGGAAGAAGCTAGATTCCCCGATATCTAATCACTCTTTCGATCAACCTGTTCACTCTCAAATGATGACACAGATTCTAAATCCAAGAATCCATTGGATCCAACCACAAGTTGTCCCAACAACTTGTATAGCCTCCCATGCCAGACACTAAGAATTATTGTTGTGTATGGAGTAGCTCCCTCTGGATATAGAAACACCAATCCACGGAAGAACACAACTCCACATCCATCAACCTCCAAAGATGATACTGAGAGTAAATTTATTGACAACTTTGGAACAAACAACACCTCGGCCAACTCCAAAAAATCTCTTGACACTAGCTGGAATCTCACACATCCAACCCCTTTTACTGCATGTCTGGTGCTAGCCCCACAACCCACATAATAGTCTGATTCTTTCTCTAAAAAAATGAGGAACACAAACCTCATTCTCGTCATATGTCGAGATGCACCACTATCCAAAAACCACACTCCAATGTCCCCAAATTCTACACTATCACTGCTTGAAAGACCAATCATCAAAGAAAATTCCCTCTTGAACTTCTCAATAAACTCAACAACCTCATCTGAAGTTGATACCTATAGCTCCTTCTTCTTCTT
>ML791756.1:15407-27090 GCA_009831015.1 Picea engelmannii | reverse complement strand
CAATCCCATTTAGATTCAGTCCACTGTGGAATGGAAAGAGTGGTTTTGCAGAGATGGTCCAACTGGCATGGTCCACCTCAGTCACTGGCTCTCCCAACTATGTATGGGAACAAAAATTAAAAATAACAAAAAAGGCCCTCAAGGAATGGAGCAAACTCCCAACAAACACTCCCAATAACCAAAGAAAGGAGCCAGTGCAACAACTGGAAAATCTGCAGAGTGAAATGGATACAATAGATATAACTAAAACATAATTGGAAAAGGAGCAAGCAGCCCAATGTAAAACATTATGGTCCTTCAGAAATGAAGAAGAATATTGGAGATTAAAGTCCTGTAGTCTTTGGCTGGAAGCTGGAGATAGAAATATAGCCTACTTCCATCGACAATGTAGAGCTCGTCTCTCTAGGAATCACATCACAGAGATTACAACCACCGATGGGAGGCTTTGCAAAGGAATAGATCAAATAAAAGATGATGTTGCTTTACATTTCCACCAACTATACAACAAAGAGAATGATGACAGTGAAGAAGGAAATAAAGAATTCCTTAAGAAAATTCTGGCACTGGTCACTAAAGAGTACAACACAACATTATTGAAGCAAACCAATGAAGAAGAAATTAGCAAAATCATTTGGTCCATGGACCCCGACAAAGCTCCCGGGCCAGATGGGTTTACCATTCATTTTTACAAGATATGATGGGATATAATCAAATCAGATCTTACCAGAATGATAAAAGGATTCCTACAGAAAGCAAAATTGGGTGGTAGCACCAATTCAACTTTCCTTGCATTAATCCCAAAAGAAACAAATCCCGTCTCCTTTGACAGGTTCAGACCAATCTCTTTATGTAACACCTCTTACAAGATAATTGCAAAACTCCTTGCAAATAGAATAAAGCCATTGTTGGGCAAACTCATCTCAGATTCACAAGGAGGCTTCGTCAAAGGGAGACAGATTATGGACAATGTAATTCAAGTCCAGGAAGCCATGCATTCCATTAACCTCAGAAAAGAGAAAGGCATGTTGATCAAGTTAGACATGGCCAATGCCTTCGATAGAGTAAAGTTGTCCTTCCTATATCAAGTTCTCCTCTCCTTTGGATTTGAGCAAGAGTTTGTAAATTTGATTAAATTCTGCACCAACAACCCTTGGATAGCCCCTTTGGTAAATGGGAGGCCAACTAATTTCTTCAAAACCTCAAGGGGGTTGAGGCAAGGATGCCCCCTCTCTCCATTTCTATACATTTTAATGGCGAACACGCTTAGTATAAAGCTGGAGCAAGATAGGATAGCAGGAGTTGCCCCAAGTTTGAGAATAATGAAGGATCTTAAACCAATAAATCATGCCCTGTTCGCGGATGATTCCCTTATGTTGGGAGGAGATTCTAATAGAATAGCCTTTGCATTTAAAGACACTCTTCAAGCCTACTGCAAAGCATTCAGAGCACTGATAAGTGAAAGGAAAAGCGTTGTCTATAGTTGGAATGCAGAAGAGGATGAAACTCAAAAAATAGCTCGCAATCTGGGGTTCAATGGATATTCAAAATGGGACAAGATTAACTATCTTGGGCTGCCATTAACACTGGGCACAAACAGAGTCAAACTATGGGAAGGAGTATTAACAAAAATCAAAGGAAAAATCACTGCATGGGGCAGTCAATGGCTAACTCATGGAGGCAAATTAATCCTAATAAAATCTTTTCTTTCATCTTTGCCAATCTACCAAGCGTCCTACCTCATGGCACCAAAGTCGATTTCAGGGAAAATCAACAAAATCATGAGAGATTTTTTGTGGCATGGTGGAAAAGGGAACCAACGTAAATTTCACCTGGTCAAATGGGAGACAACAAAGCGAACTCTGAGAGAAGGCGGTCTTCAAATTCGAGATCCAGATCTCGCCAACACAACATTGGGCTGTAAGATATTGTGGAAGCATCACAACGATCCCAATCATCCTGTTAGAAAAACGTTGAGGCATAAATATATACCGAATGCAAAAATTAGAAATCTGTAGAATGCCAATAGCAAGAGGAGCACGATGTTATGGCAACTCTGTATCAAAGGAATTCGATTTTTCATGCAAAAATTGTACCGCATCACAGGAAACGACAAGCGTGTAAAACTGTGGATATATTGGATAATGGGGCATCCGCCTTTAGCATCAAACGTCAACCTACATGAAATCTGCGAGTTTCTAGAAAACAAAGGAGAAAAGAGCATTTACGACATTTCGAAATGGGATGACATTGGTTTTTGGACAGATTGGAACTTCAACAATGTACCAGATCATCTCCTTCAACAAACAACAATGCTTAAAGAGGAGCTACGCAATGCAGCTCCGGTGCACAAGTCAGAAGATGATAAATGGGGCTGGGGACCTTCAGGAATATACTCCTCAGCCAAAGGCTATGAACTGCTACAACCACAGAGAGACAGAACCCTCCCTGCAAGATTTTGGATGAAGGTATGGGATTCAACGACGCTACCCAAAGTAAATTTCTTCTTCTGGACATTAATACATAAAAGATCCTGACTGGTGAAAACTTAATGAAAAGAAATATCGTTGGTCCGCATAGATGCTCATTATGCAAAGAAGCCATGGAAACCATGGATCATCTATTCGTAGACTGTCTATTTGCAAATAAAGTCTGGATTCTCATACTCCATGGTCTCAAGGCTGCTGCCCCCACTAAAATTTCAGTAGTAGACCTATTCTCTACATGGAAGGATCGATACCCTTTTCTCTCAATCAACTCCTTATGGGCCAGAGTCTGGATCACCATCCCCAAATTTGTGTGCTGGAAGCTATGGCTTGCTAGAAACGAGAAGACATTCAACAATGTAGCCTGGACCCCTAATATGGTAGAAACAAAAGCAAAAGGCCTTCTCCTAGAAACTTTCAACTCTCAAAACCTCAAAGTTGATTCTTCATTGCAGCAGGAGGAAAAGAGTTGGCTCGGTACCTTTGTGTTTACCCAACGGATCCACAACATTGAAAAACCCCATCTCAATCTTGAGTGGAGGCAAAGAGATAAGGATGAAACATTCCAGAGTTGGTGGAGGAAGCAAGGAATAACTACAGCTTTCTTTGATGGTGCCTCCAAGGGAAACCCTAGGATAGCGGGAGCTGGAGGACTTATATACTTTTCTGATGGGAGCATAAAAGAAACCTTTAGCTGGGGACTAGGAAAGCAAACCAACAATCAAGCAGAAATCTTGAGTTTGATAAAAGTCTGCCATATAGCCAAAGAAAGAGGACATCAGGAGCTGCAAGCATTTGGTGACTCTGAAATATTAATCAAAATGATACATTCGAAAGGTCAGTTTAATGAAGCTGGCTTAAACAAGAATCTGCAAAGGCTGAGATATATCCTACAAGAATTCACCTCCTTCAAATGCTATCATATTCTTAGAGAATCAAACAAAGAAGCAAACAAATATGCCAACAAAGGTTGTCTCTTGGCCCAAGGATACCTCAGCATAAATGATGGAGATCCAGTAAGAATTTGTATCCCTTGAAAAAGACAACAACTTGTAATAGTAAAATGTAGAAGTCCTGTACTGAAGGTTGTAAGGCTGCAGCCAGTTGGAGTTCCCTATTAATAAAAATCCATACCCGTTTTAGTTAAAAAAAAAATTTGTTTAAAAGAGGTCCAACAATAAATATATTTGTTACAGTCTATGAGCTTGTACCCTAGCCTAATAATGGTCATAGGTAAAATTACCAATTACCCTGTATTTCTAAGAGGTATATATTCTACAAAATAAACGAAATAGTTTAATAACCTTACAAAACATAGAAGAATAATAGAAGGCATGTCTATTGGCCACTTCTTCCAATGTTTCATTTCCATATTTTGGAGTTGGTTGTTCAATTTCCATTACATCTTCAAGTTTATGCATTGTTTCTTCTTCTTTCAACTTGCCACAATTTGAGTTCATATATTGGACCTAATTTGATGCCCCTAAATGATCTTCCTTGCTCATATTAATTATCATCGTCTGGAGCATATTACTTTCCATTTGACACTTTTGTTTTACAAGTGTGTCCATAATTGTTGTAACTTTGGTGACTACTTGCTACTCATTCTCATGAATCTTTGTAGTTGCAGTGAAAATTGATGTCATGTTGGCCTAAATGGATTCTTTGTGATTCCTCAAAACCCTCCTAATCTCCTTCAATTCTTGATAATCCATTGTGAGAGAGTAACAAAGAGAGCGCCAGTTCACCTACAAAAACACCATAGAACGTGCCATGCCCAAGCTCGAAAAAGAGAGAAATTCCAAAGAGAGAAAACATGATTTGGAATCATCAAACCAACGTTATTTGGAAGCATTCAGTGAAGACCCATAGAACAAACCTCCTCCTGGATTCAAAGTATGGAAATCCAATGTGAATCACAATGAAACAAACACCCCTCAATACCAATAAACCAAATACTGGACTATGCCTTCCCAAAACCAAGAACTATTCACAAATACACCACTTTGATGTGCTAGAGCAGGAAAAGATGGAAATTGAACCAAACTTATACCATAAAAACCTCCCAATGAAGATCCAAACTCAAAAATTGAGAGATCCCTTTCCTGGTTACTAGAGGAGAGGGCTCACCAAAATTCTGAAGAAATAAACCAAGAAGGTATACCCCCAACAAAAAGACATACCTTGCTAGGGAGCCTGCTAAAAGATCTTATTCCTCTGACTTAATCCCACCACAATCAAGGAATACTTCACTCCCAAGTTCAAAATCGTTTGAATGCATAATTGTGAGCATGTGACATGGAGACCCTCGTCTCTTCTCATAATTTCCATTGTGATATGGTTTGGTGACCGCAAGTTGATCCATCAGACACCTTCAATCTTTGGTAGATGGCTTAAACCTCATGTTGATGTGCTATTGGATGGGTAGATAGATCTTATTTCCTTTGATTCTAATAACCTCTTCTTTTAAGAGGGTGACTTTATTAGCAAAATTGTACACTACTTGATTGTTCTCTCAAAGTAACTGAAATAAATTAATACTAGTAAATTTAAGCACCTTTTTTTTGTCTGATCTAGCATTGACTACATAGTATGATTAATGACAACATTCTTAATAACAATTTTTCCTATGATGAACTTTGAATCTCCTACCACAATCAAGGATTGAATATTAGATTCAATAGTTAACCTTAGCCCTTGCATTAAGGCATAATCTTCTGCTATATTATTAGAAGCAATACCAAGTCCCATGAAAATGTTAGTTTTGTTGTTCCTCCAAGGCTATTTGATTCTTATATTATAATAAATAATAATAAAAAAAGTGTCGAAATTACTAGACAATCACTTAGTCAATAACAAGATTTCAACCTCCAATAGTCATTCATCAATAATGCAAGTTAACACAAGCATTCAACTGGAACTAATGATAAAAAATACACTGACCAAGCAAACTGAAAAAATATAGCAACGGAAATAACAATGAACAAAAAACAAAATAACACCACATTTGACACTAGATATCTCGAAAATGCCCTTGGAAAAACCCCAAAGGGAAAACCAGCCAAGGAGAGATTCTTTTTTGAGCTTGCAGGAAAATATTTCTGAGTTACAGTAGTAATAGTACAACAATAAATGCATAGTACTTATATTGCAACTTGTGCCTATTGTCCACCTTGAAAAATGTGTCAAATACCTCAAATAATCATACCATACTTATGCTTTGAAATCTATTCCATATTTCAGCTATACGAATTGAACAATATGACCTCCCTAGCAACAAAAACACTCCTCGATTTCTGTGCAAAGCTACATTACCAACAATACAGACATGCATGGATTTACCTAGTCATAAAAGAACCTTGAAACCTGTGAAAGATATAAGCCTCGATTTCTATGCATTTTATCCATTGTACAACCAACATTAAATGTTGTACGACCTGCTTTTAAATACGTACTATATTGATATTAAATGCAACTGCAAATCTCCTTGGGATGTGTTCCAATCCTCCTTTGTTGCTACTCTTCTTCTTCCAACTCAATCTCTCTTGGTAAATGTGTCTCTTCACATTCTGTCTAACCTCCCCTTGAAAAGTGTGCTCCATCTCCCTCGAATGTTGTCTATTCACTCATTAATGAGTAACTTCCCTAACCCTAGATCTCCAAAGAGATAGATGTTCAAGATTAGATCTTTCCCTCTTGAGATCAATGGTCGTGACTTAATTTTCCGTTGAGTTCACTTAAATCACTTAAGTGACCCAAACTTCATAAAGTCACTTTTACCCATAAAATATTAAAAGACCCTAACTGCACTTTATAAAATCACTTAAGAGAGGCATTTGCTCGTCACTTTTGCATGTTGGGCACCGCCAATGCAGAAGTACCTCCGAGCTACAAAAAATAACACCCCCTTTTAGCAAGGGAGGTACTTCTAGAACCTCCACTAGAGTCTTCCTCCAACCCCATCATCTCATCTGTTGTTGTAGCTACTCCCTCTGAACTAGAATCCTTTTCTCCCACTGAACCAAAAACCACTGTTGCTACATGCGTTGAACTCTTATCTGGATACCTTCCAATCCAAGTCATGCTCCTAGAATTCTCCTCACTCCTTTGAGCATCCAACTGTGTCATCTCATACCATTTGAGTCCTCTGAGAGTACTAGAAGAAGCCAGAGTCCCTGGTATCTACTCACACTTCTGATCAACCTGCTCACTCTCAGACACTGAAAAAAATTATGAATCCAGTAATCCACTGGATCCAACCACAGCTGTCCCAAGAACATGTATAACCTCTCATGCTGGACACTAAAAAAAATATTGTTATGTCTAGAGTAGCTCCCTATGGATATAGAAATACCAATCCATGGAAGAACACAACTCCACATCCATCAACCTCCAAAGCTGACATTGAGAGTAAATTTACTGGTAGCTCTGGAAAAAATGCACCTCGACCAACTCCAAAAAACCTCCTGACTCCAACTGGAATCTCACACATCCAACCCCTTTTACTGCATGTCTGGTGTTATCCCCACAACCCAAATAATTGTCCGAGTCTATCTCTAAAAAACTAAGGAAATGGGCCTCATTCCCATCATATGCTGAGATGCACCACTATCCATAAACCACACTCCAATGTCCCCAAACTTTGCACTATCAATGCTTGAAATACCAATCATTAGAGAAAATTCCCTCTTGAACTTCTTAGTAAACTCAACAACCTCAGCTGAAGATGATACCTCTAGCTCCTTCTTCTTCTTCTTGTTCGGACATTGACTAGTGTAGTGGTCAGTATTGTGACATTCCAAGCATTTCACTTTGTTCATGTCCTTCTTATTGTCTTTTCTCTTTCCCACAAGAACAAGTTTCTCCTTGTCTGTACCACCTTTTGCCTTATCCTAATGAGAACCCTCTTGAATATCTTCTTGAGTAAAGTCATCCCATAGTATGCTCCAATATGGGAGCTTCTCTCTCCCCACCACACACTTCACGAAAACATCCCACTCTTTGGTGAAGCCCTTGAGGGCTATGCACACCAACTCTGAGTTTGGAATAATCCCCCCTACAGCTGCCAACTCATCATTCACCTGTCTAAGCCTGGTGAGATAGGAGGCTACACTCTCTCCCTTGGCCATTCTAGTGCTATGGAGCTTGTCCCTTAGGGCCATCTTCATGTTGTTTTTCTTTTTCTCGTACAAGTTTATCAATGCATACCACATTTCCTTGGTTGTCAACTTCTTAGCCAAATGTGGAATCAGGTGGTATCTTACTCCATCCAAGATTATCTTTCGAGCCCTTGCTTCATTCACCTCATGAAGGCCTAGGGAAATGGGATTTGATGAAGGTATTGCCATGATGGTACTCAAAAACACCCACAACTTGTTCTCCCTGAGAACAACTGCAATCCTTACCTTCCACTGCAAGTAGTTGGAGATCTCCTCCAACCTATCCTCAAACCTGAGTCTGGAATTCATCCTTGTCCAACTGACAAAGATCATTTCTTTCACTTCTTCTTTTGAGAAAAAGCCTATGCAAATCACTGTTATCCAAGTGCCAAAATCTATCCAATGAACCTCAGAGCCCAAGATCTAATACCATGTTGAAAATTTTACTAGACAATCACTTAGTTAATAACAAGATTTCAACCTCCAATAGTCATTCACCAATAATGCATGTTAACACAAGCATTCAACTGGAAATACTGAGTAGAAATACATTGGCCAAGCAAACTAAAAAATATAGCAGTGGAAATAACAATGAAAAACATACAAAATATCACTACATTTGACAATAGATATCTGGGAAATTCCCCTGGAAAAATCCCTAAGGGAAAACCAACCAAGGAGAGATTCTTCTTATTGAGCTTGCAAGAAAATATTTCTGAGTTATCGGGTACAATCCCCATAAGTGATGATTGATTCTATGTGATTCATTTTGTTGGTTTCAATCCCACTTCTTCACCCCTATGAGCATCACCCGATGCAATGAGTGCTAAGTGGACTATTCAAATCATGATAATAAATGGTCAGTTGTGACTAATACTCATGGATATGGGTCATAGATCAATGACTTTTACTCTACGCAGTTAATCCCAAAAATGATCTAATATGTTGCATCATGGAAGCCCCTCTATGCTTAAATAACAAGAGTGAATTGAGCTCTAACTGGATATTTCATAAGGTCCAATACTTGATAAGGTTTTGCAAATGGGGTAGCAAGCTAAGTGGGCTTGATTGTGAAGAAAACTCCACAGTTAAGAGTGATTGAGCCAGAGGCGTCTTGGGATGGGTGACCACCTAAGAAGTCATGGTTACTGGGTGAAAGCCCCAGAAGTGATGATTTATGCTATGTGATTCTTAACCCTTATGAGCATCACTCAATCAATGAGTGTTAAGTGGTCTATTCAAATCATGAGAATAAATGGTCAGTTGCGACTAATACTCATGGATATGGGTCATAGATTAATTACTTACTCTACGTATTTAATCCCCAAGATTATATAATACAACAAAAATATTACAACAATAAATGCACAATAACTATCTTGTAACTTGTGCCTACTGTCCACCTCAAAAAGTGTGCCAAAGACCTAAAACAATCATACTAGATTTCTGCCTTGAAATCTATGCCAGATTTCATCTGTACGGGCTGAAAAATATGACCTCCCTAGCAACAAAAAAACTCCTCGATTTCTTTGCAAAGCTACAATACCAACAATAAAGACATGTATGGATTTACCTAGTCATAAATGCACCTCGAAATCTGTGCAAGAGATCAACTTCGATTTCTGTGCATTTTCTCTGATATACGACTTACTTTTAAATACGTATTGTAATGATATGAAATGCAGTTGCAAATATCCTTGGGATGCATTCCAATACTCCTTTGATGGTACTCTTCTTCTTCTAGCTCAATCTCTCTTGGTAAATGTGTCTCTTAACATTCCCTCTAACCTCTCCTTGAAAAGCGCACCCCATCTCCCTCAAATGTCACCTTTATTCACTCATTAATGAGTAACTACCCTAACCCTATATCTCCAAAGAGATAGGCAGTCAAAATTAGATATTTCCCTCTCGAGATCAATGATCATAACTTAATCTTTTGTTGACTTCACTTAAATCAGTTAAGTGACCCAAACTTCATAAAGTCATTTTTACCCATTATATATTAAAAGACCCTAACTACACTTTATAAAGTCACTTGAGAGAGACATTTGCTTGTGACTTCTGCATGCTAGGCACTGCTAATGCAGAAGTACCTCTGAGCTACAAAAACCAAGATTAAGGCATAAGCTTCTGCTATATTATTAGAAGCAATACCAAGTCCCATGAAAACACCATTTTTGTTGTTCCTCCAAGGTTATTTGATTCTTATATTATAATAAATCAAAAAATAAAAATAAAAATACTTTAACATTCATCTCAACCATATTGATGTCCTCATTGAGAATCATTTCCACTCTCTATTTAGATATTGGGATTATTACTACACACTAATATGTATGATAACTAAATCTTTTTATAAATCAAGATTTAAGAAGCATATATGGTAGAATATTTGATCCTATACATATTTTAAAATTTCACTATTCCAATGTATACAAGTTTGATTTCATTTTTATTCCTCATACATCATGTATGTATGTAGGTATCATTTGAATTTCATTCACAAACCCATCATTTGTGTATTTAGACATGTTTGACATGTTGGATAGACTGAACAATTTTGTTTATAGAGAATAATGCATCTCTTCGTAAACCACGAAAATGTCCTTCCTCCCTTGTTGGGATTCAAACGCAGATCACGTGAGTGAAAACTAGGTATCCTAACCAGAATTTGTGACAATGGTCTTTCCCAATACTATTTTGTAGTCATTTTAATTGTCCCAACTATTAATGTATTTGTGTTGCACCAACCAGAAATCAAAATAGGGTCTATAACATGGAAGGGTGCATTAAACCACTAGATCACTGGTGCAATGATGATAAAGAGCCCTGCCTAATTAATGTATTTTTGTTGGTAAAGGTGCATTTTTCAGTGACCGAGAATAAAAAAAATGGGGTTTGTAACGTGGCAAGGTGATCCAGGTGGATATTAGTGGCCACCCATCTGTTCCAAATTCCAACTGGCTCATCTTGACAGTTTTCAATTCAACATGTTTCTCTGTAATGGGGACATTTATTTGTAATTGTGGGTTATGCATTTCTGGGGCTGTCCTAAATCCCTACACAACATCCAGGTGGATAATGGTGGCCGCCCACCTATTCCAACTAGCTTATTTTGGAAGTTTTCATGTCAATACATCTTTTTCTAGGGCCGTTTTGGGGCCATAAACAATGTTTTCTTGGATTGACACATTCAAACTATAGAAAAAGTTATATTTTGATGACACAATGCATAGTTGTCGAAAAGACCTTTCCAATGGGCTATCACATGCCTAAAATGAAGATCGTATGCAAAAATTATGACCCCGAGAAGTTGATGTACTAACTTACCCCAACAGAGCCCACATGACTTTTGGCGCTTCATCTCTATGGTTAGGTTTTTGGATGTCTAGGGTTTTGGAATTCATGTTTATTATAAAAAGGCCTTCAGAGTCTCATTGTACTCATATTCTTTCAAATGAGTGTAGTCGTCACATCTATTCTAAGAGATAAGTTTCCACCATTCTAGCAAGTCTTTCACTTTGTATTTTTACAGTCTTTGTACATTTCTTTCATTAATAGAAATCATGTATTACTGTATTTCTCTGTTTCTGGTAATATTTATGTGCACTTCATTGTAATATCTTTTCTTTCATTTCGTTCCTAAAATCATCAAGATCGATCATATCAGAGAAGGCTGCTCTTGATCGTTTTTCAGTGCATGTACCCAACGAGGTCCGAGTATATCAAGTTGGGTCTCGAGCTTGTCTCTCTTGAGGAAAATCTCTCTTGCATGCCCAAGAAACCCTCCATGGTGGAAGAAAAGAAAAATGGCAGAGAAAGAGTTTCTATTAACCTGTTTCTTGAGCAAGTTCTCATGTGACAGAGGGATGAAATGATGGAGAATTTTTCCCACATCCTTCAACATCTTTCATTAGCAACAAACACATCTTCATCAAGCAACCATTTTGGAGGAACCTCTCCCTTCAAGGTACAAGTTAATTTTGATATTCCCGTATTTGTAGGTCATATAGATGTGGATGCCCTAGAAAAATGGTTAAA
>ML791755.1:482129-494085 GCA_009831015.1 Picea engelmannii | reverse complement strand
TTAATAGAAGGAAGCTTTGATTCAAGCACATGGTTTGTGTTGTTTTCTCTGTGTATTGTTGATGTGCTCATGAATGTTTGTTTCTTGTTATGCATTTGCTTTGTATATGTTGTGCATGTGATTTCATGTTTCAAACTGAAGTCTAAAAGGGAGAGATGGAATGAGTTTCAATTGTTTCTCTATCTGAGCCAAGATATTCCTGCAAGGTGTGCAGTTGAATTCATCCGCAAGGAGTGCGTTGATGAAGGCTCAGTAGTTTAACTTTTGTTCTCATTCACACAGAAGTGGAAGTGAGTTGTTGAAGCCATGCAAAGGGGTGCGTAGACTGAAGAAGAAGTCTCGATTGTCAAGCTGAGCAAAGGAGATCGAAGACTGCTGCTGCAGAAAGTGCATAGAGTCGGGAGGATTCAACACTTGAAAAGTCGTTGAATGTCGAGCGCGAGGAGTGTGCGCAAATTCCTCTGAAAGAATCAGAGTGGAAAATCTCAGGAGGTTTAGCACCTTCGTGGTATCTTTGAAAGAGAGCCCAGGAGGTTTGGGTCGAGGAAGGTTCGAGCAGGAGTTGCAAGCCCAGGCGTTGGAGAGCAAGTTCTGAGAAAGGACATTTAGCCTCCTCAAGAAATCCTCAAGGAGGAGGAATTGATGGTCAGGATTCGCTGAGGAAACTGCGAAATCCCATCAGTTGTTAGATCTCGAGAAGTTGCATGGGGTTTAAGCCCGAAGGAGCAGAGGAAGGACCCAGAGGAGTCATTGGGATATTAGCTTCATCGGGTTTTCGTTAAACAAGAGAACGGAGACCTCATAAGTCTTGAAATCCCGAGAAGGGATCATAGCCGTAGATCTCGGACGAGACATGTGTCGGCAATCCGGAGCGAGTCGAGGTTTGGTATTTCAGGATTATTGGTGTCAAGAAACTCACGACAGGAGAAGTCACAAAATCCCGAAACGCGACGATCCCATCGTCGTAACATTCAGTGGGGACAGGTGTCAGCACATAGCGGGTTTCGGGATTCGGAGGGTCTTGTGAAATTGTGTAACGAAAATCATGAATTTCCGAAATGCGATTTCCCGAGAAACACTGGAGAGTGGGCCATAGGCGCCATCATGGAGGACAGGTGTCGAAGGGTCAACCCTGGTGGAGAGTCGACGCCAGGTGGCATCGGAAATCGGAGAATCGGGATTTCCAAAGGTGTAAGTTCTACGCATTGCAAATCCGCGAAGTCCGAAACTCCAAAGTGGGAAAGGAATGTGGTCTTGTGGACCAACAGGTCACATGTAAAAGGAGCTAGCTGGAGGGGTCTAAGGGTTGCAGAGTATCATCGCCGATCGAAAATCGGGGATCCACGAGGTAAGTGATATACGACCTCACAAGTGTTGATTTCCCGATCGGGAAAATTCTCGATAAGAGCAAAGGAAAATGTTGAAGGACTTTCATCGGGTTTTGGGGATTGGGAGACCCGAATATGGGAGTTAAGGCTCGCGAATAAGTGAAGTCCGATTTCTTGATAGAACAAAGGGAGATCGTCAGGGAAGCCCTGTGGGTGTAGAAGAGTCCCGATAATGGATTTGAAGAAGCAATTTTAGCTCTTCGGGCCTAAGGAAAAGAAGGTCCTGGTGGGAGCGGACATGCCGGTGGTGCATTTACGTCAGAGTGGTATCAGAGTGGATTTATTGTCTGTATATTTTAGGCAAGAGGAGTAAGAAAGGAAAGAATCACTCTGATACACATCAAAGTGGTATCAGAGAGAGAAAATTTCTTTGTTTTCTGTAGCAGAGAAGAAGAGAAAATTTCACCATGCCACCGAGGAGAGAAAGACAATCACCCGATCCAGAGGATAGGGGAAACCAGAGAGGCAGAGGAAGACAAGTACAGAATACAAAAATGGAAAGGCAGATACGTGATCTCCGAGCGAGATTAGAAGATATGGAAGCAGTGCAGAGACGCACAGCCAGTGCTGGAGATATGAGCGACTCTGAAGGTGAAGTTGAAGCTGAACCACAAGGAGAAGTTGCAGCCAAAGATGCAGCCAACGAACGATTAATTAAAGCTATCGCCCGAATGAGTTCAAAAACAAAGATGGGCATTCCAGCTTATGAAGGAAGTCTGGATGCAGAAGAGCTTCTAGATTGGATTAGAGCTCTTGATACTTATTTCGATTATGAAGATATCGAAGAAGATAAAAAGGTTAGGCATGTTGTCACAAAATTGAAGGGACATGCAGCATTATGGTGGGATGAGCTTCAAGCAGATAGACGTTCCAAAGGCAAGCAAAAGATCAAAAGCTGGGATCGAATGATTGCGAAGATGAAGGCAAAGTTCATCCCAAGGGACTATCAAATCACATTGTTCAGGAGAATGCAGAACCTGAGACAGAAGTTAATGACAATGAAGGAGTATAATGAAGAATTCTACAAGCTAAATATCAGAGCAGGTCATCAGGAGAGCGATGATGAAAAAGTTGCCAGATATATGAATGGCTTGAGATACAATATCCAGGATGAGATGAGTATGACAACCATCAGAACGGTGGAGGATGCGTATCAGATGGCATTGAAGGCAAAAGAGAAGCTAAGCCGTAAGCCAGCACAGCGAGGCCGAGGTAGGAGCCAGCCAAAAGGTAAGTCAGTTGTCCAAGATAGGTTCCATAAATCCAAGGATGACTGGAAGAATCCTCAGACTAGAACAGAAAGAGGTGGAAGTTCACAGCGAGGCTTGCACGCTGAACAGCGAAGGCAGCAGATGGAACAGAGTGGAGTATACGCTGATAATAACACATTTCCTCGTACCAGAGGTAGAGGAAGAGGCAGAGGTGGAGTCATCACATGCTTCACGTGTGGAAAGAATGGACACAAGGCAGTTGACTGTCCATATAGGAAGAAGGATGGAGGAGAAGCTTACATCGTCGAGGCACAGAGGCGAAATGTTGAGGCAGAAGACGCAGAAGACGAAAGGTCGTTGATGATGCGTAAGGTTCTCTTAACACCTAAGAAGGAGGTGGAGGACATGGCTCAGATAAACAGACTTTTCAGAACCACATGCAAGACCAAAGACAGGAAGTGAAAGGTTATCGTGGATAGCGGTAGCACAGACAATCTCGTTTCAACCGATATGGTGGAGAAACTAGAGTTGGAGACGACTGATCATCCAAGTCCATACAAAGTTTCATGGCTACAGAAGGGACATCAGGTAAGTGTCACTAAACAGTGCTTAGTTGACATCAAGATAGGAGGATACAATGATAAAATACTTTGTGATGTTATTCCTATGGATGTATGTCATTTATTGCTAGGTAGACCATGGCAATATGACAGGAACGTAATTCATGATGGGAAAATGAATACGTATACTTTGGAGAAGAATGGAAGAACACATATGTTACTTCCAATTAAAGAAAAAGAAGTAAAACAAGATCCGAGAAATACTGTACTTCTCATGAGTGGGAAGGAAATTCTGGCGGAAGTAAAGAAGAAGGAAGATCCACAATTCTTTGTGGTCAGGAAACCAAAAATTGTTTTGACCAGCACAAGAGTGGATGATTTTCCGGAAGAAATTCAGGAACTGTTAGAAGAGTTCGTTGACATTGTGGTAGACGAATTACCTCATTCGTTGCCACCGATAAGGAGTGTGAGTCATCATATAGACCTCATACCCAGAGCCAGTTTACCGAACAAAGCTACGTACATGTTGACGTCGCAGGAGAATGAAGAGGTCAAAAGGCAGGTGCAGGAACTATTGGATAAAGGACTGATCAGGGAAAGTTTAAGCCCGTGTGTCGTTCCAACGGTACTGAGTCAAAATAAAGATGGAGGTTGGAGAATGTGTATAGACTCTAGGGCCATTAACAAGATAACCATCAGGTACAGGTTTCCATTTCCATGGATGGATGACTTGATGGACTTTTTAAGTGGAGCCAAATTTTTTTCAAAGGTGGATTTGAAAAGCGAATACCATCAGATTCGCATGAGGGAAGGCGATGAATGGAAGACAGCCTTCAAGACCAACGAAGGGTTGTACGAATGGCTATTCATGCCGTTTGGCTTAACAAATGCACCGAGTACCTTCATGAGGTTGATGAATGAAGTGTTGAAGGAATTCATTGGTAAGTTTGTCATTGTTTATCTGGATGACATATTGATTTTCAGCAGAACAAAAGAAGAACATCTGAAGCATTTAGTTGCAGTAATGAAGAAGCTACAGCAGGAGAAGTTGTTGATCAACATGAGGAAATCTTCATTTATGAAGACAGAACTCATTTACTTGGGATTTGTCATATCGGCGAATCAATTAAAGATGGATCCAAGTAAAGTGGAGGTAATTAAAAATTGGCCATCACCAAGAAATATTTTTGAGGTGAGAAGTTTTCATGGACTGGCTAGTTTCTACCGGAAATTCATCAGGAATTTCAGTGGGATTAGTGCAGCGATGATGGATACTATCAAGAAAAGACATAAATCTTTTCATTGGACTGAAGAGGCAGAGAAGAGTTTCAATCTGTTGAAGCGGAAGATCACAGAACAGTTGATTTTGGTGTTGCCGGATTTTACAAAGGTGTTCCAAGTGAAATGTGATGCAAGTGGCTTTGCCATAGGACCGGTCTTGAGCCAGGAGGACAGAACAATTGCATATTTCAGCGAGAAGCTGGATGAGGCAAAAGTGAAGTACTCCACGTATGATAAATAATTTTATGCTATCATACAGGCGCTGAAGAAGTGGAGGCATTACTTGATCCTAAAAGAATTTGTTCTGTATAGTGATAATCATGCATTGCAGTTTGTGACTCAACAGGAAAAGTTGAATCAGAAACATGCTAAATGGGTAGAGTATATGCAGAATTTTACATTTGCAATTAAACACATTTCAGGTACTACTAACAAAGTGGTTGATGCTTTGAGCAGGAAGTGTTTGTTGCTGCAGGAGTTCCGAGTCAAAACGTTGGGTTTTGAAAATCTTAAGGACATGTATGCAGGTGATACAGATTTTGCAGAGGCATATGAAGCAGCTGAGAATCCAGTTCTCAGAGACAGAAGCCCATGGATAGATTATATGATCCAGGAAGGATTGTTGTTCAGAAGTAATCAACTATGCATTCTGAATTGCTCCATGAGAGAGAACTTATTGAAGGAGAAGCACAGCGGTGGATTGGCAGGACACTTTGGCCATGACAAAACATTCACAAAGTTGAATGAGTCATATTTCTGGCCGAGGATGCGAGTAGATGTCAAGATATTTGTTGACAGATGTATAATTTGTCAGCATTCAAAGGGCAGGAAGCAGAATGCAGGATTCTATCGATCATTACCCATACCCGAGAGGTCGTGGGATGAAATCAACATGGATTTTGTATTGGGATTGCCTAGAACACAAAGAGGACATGATTCGATCTTTGTGGTGGTTGACAGGTTTTCCAAAATGGCACATTTTATCCCATGCCAGAAGACCAGTGATGTGACTCATATCGCAAATTTGTTCTTCAAGGAGATCATTAGACTTCATGGGTTACCCAGAAGTATAGTATCGGACAGGGATACGAAATTCATTGGACATTTATGGAGGACACTCTAGAAGAAGATGGGGACTAACTTGATGTTTAGTTCATCCTATCATCCTCAGATGGATGGGAAAACAGAGGTGGTAAATAGAAGTCTGGGAGACTTACTCAGAAGCTTGGTGACAGAGCACCACAGCAGTTGGGACAATGTGTTGCCACAGGCAGAGTTTGCTTACAACGATTCAGTGAACAGGAGCATAGGAAAAAGTCCATTTGAGATTGTATATGACAGGCATCCAAGAGGAGTATCTGAACTGATGGATTCAGAACAGATAATAACCAAGAGTGAAAGAATTGAAGAATTCGCAGAGGCGATGGAAGAACTTCACAGCAGGGTGAAGGAGCGATTGCTGGAATCAAACCAGGAATATAAGCACAGAGCAGATCAGCATCGGAGAACACTTCAGTTCGAGGTTGGTGATCTAGTTTTGGCACACCTGAGGAAGGAAAGGTTCCCAAGGGGAACATACAATAAGCTCAAAATGAAGAAAATTGGGCCATGCAGAGTCCTGAAAAAATTAGGAGAAAACGCTTGTGAAATTGAGTTGTCGGATGAGATCGGAATATATCTGACATTCAATGTCTCAGAATTATATCCATATAAGGCTGAGGAAGCAAGAGCTAGAAGTGATGAACAGCCAAAAATCGAGTGGCAGAAGCAGATGTCGATCGCAGAAAAGCCACAGATGGAGTGTATACTTGACAAGAGAGTAAGCAAAAGGACCAGACGGAAGTAATACTTCGAATATCTGGTCAAATGGAGGAACCATCCAATAGAATATGCCAGCTGGGAGACTGAAGTACAGATTCAAAAGCATGGGCAGACCGTGCAGGAGCTCATATACAGGAGCCCATGAAAGTTTTCAAGCCGAGGAGTATGATGCAGGAGCATTGCCAACTCATCAAGCGAGCCATCACATCAAGCGGAGATCAGCTGGATAAAAAAAACCCAAATTTTTGAAGTGCTTTGGGATTGTAGCGCAAGTCTTTAATGAACCATTCATGGAGGTGCATTTGTATATTGTATTGGACCTTGAGCCTTAAGCTCTCGTCCTTTGGTAGATAGGAGGCATTTAATAGATTTAATGCTAGTAGATAGGATGTTTAAGTCTAGATTTGATAGTTTAGAGTCTGAGAGGGAAAACGGATATAGACACCCTCATTGTATCATTGTAACATTATCAAGCATTCAGGAGAAGAGAAGAGCAAGCAGAGAATATTGTATGAAGAACACCCATGTACAGGCATTTGAATTAATAGAAGGAAGCTTTGATTCAAGCACATGGTTTGTGTTGTTTTCTCTGTGTATTGTTGATGTGCTCATGAATGTTTGTTTCTTGTTATGCATTTGCTTTGTATATGATGTGCATGTGATTTCATGTTTCAAACTGAAGTCTAAAAGGGATAGATGGAATGAGTTTCAATTGTTTCTCTATCTGAGCCAGGAGATTCTTGCAAGGTGTGCAGTTGAATTCATCCGCAAGGAGTGCGTTGATGAAGGCTCGGTAGTTTAACTTTTGTTCTCATTCACCCAGAAGTGGAAGTGAGTTGTTGAAGCCGTGCAAAGGGGTGCACAGGCTGAAGAAGAAGTCTCGTTTTTCAAGCTGAGCAAAGGAGATCGAAGACTGCTACTGCAGAAATTGCATAGAGTCGGGAGGATTCAACACTTGAAAAGTCGTTGAACGTCGAGCGCGAGGAGTGTGCACAAATTCCTCTGAAAGAATCAGAGTGGAAAAGCTCAGGAGGTTTAGCACCTTCATGGTATCATTGAAAGAGATCCCAAGAGGTTTGGGTTGAGGAAGGTTCGAGCAGGAGTTGCAAGCGCAGGCGTTGGAGAGCAAGTTCTGAGAAAGGACATTTAGCCTCCTCAAGAAATCCTCAAGGAGGAGGAATTGATGGTCAGGATTCGCTGAGGAAACTGCGAAATCCTGTCAGTCGTTAGATATCAAGAAGTTGCGTGGGGTTTAAGCCTGAAGGAGCAGAGGAAGGACCCAGAGGAGTCATCGGGGTATTAGCTTCATCAGGGTTTTGTTAAATAAGAGAATCGAGACCTCATAAGTCCCGAAATCCCGAGAAGGGATCATAGCCGTAGATATCGAACGAGACACGTGTCGACAATCCAGAGTGAGTTGGGGTTCGATATTTCAGGATTCTTGGTGTCGAGAAACTCACGACAGGAGAAGTCACGAAATCCCGAAATGCGACGGTCCCACCGTCGTAACATTCAGTGGGGACAGGTGTCAGCACATAGCGGGTTTCGGGATTCGGAGGGTCTTGTGAAATTGTGTAACGAAAATCCCAAATTTCTGAAACGCGATTTCCCAAGAAACACTAGAGAGTGGGCCATAGGCGCCATCATGGAGGACAGGTGTCGAAGGGTCAACCCTGGTGGAGAGTCAACGCCAGGTGGCATTGGAAATCGGAGAATCGGGATTTCCAAAGGTGTAAGTTCTACGCATTGCAAATCCACGAAGTCCGAAACTCCGAAGTGGGAAAGGAATGTGGTCTTGTGGACCAACAGATCATGTGTAAAAGGAGCTAGCCGGAGGGGGCTAAGGGTTGCAGAGTATCATCGTCGATCGAAAATCAGGGATCCGCGAGGTAAGTGATATACGACCTCACAAGTGTCGATTTCCCGATCGGGAAAATTCCCAATAAGAGCAAAGGAAAACGTTGAAGGACTTTCATCAGGTTTCAGGGATTGGGAGACCCGAATCTGGGAGTTAAGGCTCGCGAATACGCGAAGTCCGATTTCCCGATAGAACAAAGGGAGATCGTCAGGGGAGCCCTGTGGGTGTAGAAGAATCCCGATAAGGGATTTGAAGAAGCAATTTTAGCTCTTCGGGCCTAAGGAAAAGAAGGTCATGGTGGGAGCGGACGTGTTGGTGGCGCGTTTACATCACTCATGATCATGGAACCGATCAGTCTTCCGTTGATTGTTACCCTGGTGCTACACGTATCCAAAGCACAGGAACAACTGCGGTATCATTTTTGGTCGACCAGGACATGGTTCCTCTAAAAATAGTATAGCTACGAGGTATTTAATATATGTCTTTATAGAGATTCTTGTTATATAATTGTTTAAACAATCACATATCAGTGAGATTTAAATTACTAATGATGACGATGTTTTACAGGAAACAATGTGTTCTACAATAGTTTGCATGACTATGAATTAGAAATTTTTGGGCCGACCATTCGACTACAATGGAATCGACAAGATTCCAAACTGAAAATCCTTCTTATCTCCAGACTGGTTGGTGAGTTTGGTGACTCATTCAATAAGTCGGAAGTCCTAAAAAGGACCGGCAAGCATTTGAAACATGTTAGAGAGGTGTATAGGAATAAATTAGTACAGGACCCCAAGTGCGAATGCCCTTTGGTTGTCCCCGAGAGGGAGTGGAAAGAAATTATTCTCGATGCAAGAGAATTAGGGATGAAAGCACAAGGAAAGAAACAACCTGGACCTGGAAGGTAAGAGGTGTTTTCAATTTACTATGATGGTCTTTTGTTTACTTTACGAGGAAAACAATCAATATCTAACATATCTCAAAATATTGCGTAGACTCTAAGACACTTCCAAGGCAACAAAGGCAAGACAAGACAAACACGGCCAACATAAACTGGGCCAAGGTGGTTACGGGAGATTGAAGGCATGGGTTGTAAGTGCCTAAACATTTTACTTTTATTTTTATCATCGTCACTAAATATGTAATTCATTGCAGCTAGTGACTAATGATTTTGATATTGCTCAATGAAGGGGGATTTGTTCAACGACCAAGCCACAGAAGAAGATCTAAAGGTCAGGTTCACGCAGGGTTTTGATGGCGTGGTGGCGCGAAGAAGAAGATTGGGGAAATCTCCATGTGTCTCTCTGGAGGACATGGTAAATAAAATGAAATTAAAAACTTGTCGATTAGTTTTTACTCATTGATTACTTGTAATGTAAAATATATTTTTTATTCATTTAAAATGTAAAATAATGTGTGTCTTTTCCACATTCGCAGGAGAGTAACAATGTTACCAATGCTCCTAATGTACCTATTGAACCACATACTGACCCCCATATTGATTCAAGCATTGTTGTCGAAGGACCATTACATAGTGGTATACATGCATTTTTAATGTTTTTCCATTTTTCAATGAGTATTAATATTTAGGGTATATTTTGTATTAAATACTTATATTGTTTCATATGGAAGAGCGTGTAGATGTGCCCGATCGAGAGCGGAGATCAACAAGCACAGAAACAAAAATGTGACCACCAGCTAATGTTTCTACTGCACCGAATAATCCAGGTATAAAACATTGTAATTAAATTTGTTTTAATTAAATTTCCCTAGGAACAGTGAATAACAATATCACTTGAATTTTTTTTGTCGTTGCAGCAGTGGATGCCCATGCGCATCCTCAACCTCCACGCCGAAATACTAGAAGTTCATCATGGCGTGAGGTGTTGAGTACTAATGATGCAACACTTCAAGAAAGCCCAATAACTATGGGGGATCAGTTAAATGATGATGATGACGACTTAATTTGTGCTTTCATGGATTCCAGGAAGACGAAGAAGAAGAAGAAAAACAAATGATTAGACATTTTATTATTAATATAAATCCAATATATTTTTGGTCCAATGTAATGTATTTTGTTTTCCTAAATGTCATGAATGTTATTTTCTTTCATGTTTTTTGTTTTGGCACATGGTGATGAATGTTTTATGATTACATTTAATGTTACTGTCATTTCTAATTATAGTTGTAAAATCTAGATAGATTGGGTATGGGGAAATGAGAGTGATGTGAGAGGGGGGAAGGGGCCAAAAGAGATTCCACCTTCACGTGGTTGGTCTTGTTCAGTAGAGAATAATTTATTCTCGAAACGAAGAGAAGCTCATTCAGGTATTCATCTTTAGTCATTAATTTGTAGAGGTTGTTACATCTTTAATTACTATTTTGAAATATAATTAAGTCATGTGGTGAATTGCAGGATGGAGAGGAGCAACATTGGAGGCACCCCATCATTCAAAAGTATGGATCTTGTTAAGTACTGGTTTAAGGTGATATAATTACATATATGTTAGTCGATCTTAATATTAAATAATAATAATATAGGAAATGTGTTAAGAAAGTTAAATATTTAATGTTTTTTATATTTTTTTGGAGATTATTTTTGTTGAAATTATAATTTTGAATTGATGAAATTGTTGTTTTTAATGTCAAAATAGTTTAAATGTCTTGAAATACATCTTTTGTCACTGGATTGTGTACAATTAACATATAATATCTACAATTGAATCATTCTAAAATTATTAGTCCATCCATAACAAGTTTAGAATACTAGATTAGTTTAAAATTTTACCTCATGTGACGTCTTTATTGCACCTCATAATTTTATTTATCGCACCAGATAACTTTTCACCACACAATGACATGCTTCCTAGATTTATTAGATGAGAAATATTAGTTGTAATGCTCCAACTTATTGTTCCATAGGTGCAATCTTTCCAACCTATGGAGCATGCTCAATTCTAATGGAATATTGCCACTTAGGAGATTGTCATCCAGTTCGAGATATATCAAGCTTGTCAGGTTGCCAATTTTGTGAGGTATCCTTCCATGTATACTGTTGTTTGATAAATCTAGTAAAGTGAGGTTGCCCTAAAATTGAGGGTACGGTTCCTGTGAGATTGTTTACTCCTAGGTCAAGAATTTTCAATTTTGTGAGCATACCCAAATCTCTAGGAATGCTTCCACCCAAATGGTTCTAAGTCAAAGACAGGACTATTAGATTGGAGCAACCACCTATAGTAGCTGGAATGGGACCTTAAAATTCATTGTTATAGTAGCTGGAAGTTGGAGCAATTGGTTAATGCAGTCAGAAAGGGCAAAGTGGGAGTGCTAACAAGTTGGTTTCCATGTAAATAAAGGCTTTCAAGATGGGCCAATTTTCCAAGATCTTTCAGCACTATTCCAATTAACCAATTTTCATCGAGAAAGAGTAGCCTAAGTTGGGAACAGTTGGTAAGATAATATGGTATGTTTCATATTAGTTTATTACCCCGTAGATGTTATTCCTAGAGATGGGCAAGTTTGGCACCGAACTCTGATGGAATTGGTCCACTTGGTTTGTTCTCGTTCAAGACCATCCATTTGAGTAAAGTGCAATTGGAGAGTGATGGAGGAATGGTTCCATACAGATTGTTCTCACCTAAAACAATCTCAACCAAAGAAGAGAGTTTCCCTAAAATTGAGGGTACGGTACCTATGAGATTGTTTAATCCTAGATCAAGCATTTTCAATTTTGTGAGCATTCCCAATTCTCTAAGAATTATTCCACCCAAATGGTTCTGAGACAAAGACAGGACTGTTAGATTGGAGCACCCACCTATAGTAGCTGGAATAGGACCT
>ML791755.1:429968-482029 GCA_009831015.1 Picea engelmannii | reverse complement strand
AACTCCTTTATCAATTGTTGTGCACATGTGTTTATGTTCAATGTTTATGCTGTTGTCTATGTGTATTTTGCATAAGTAATCCTTAATTTATGTGTTGCAAATTGATCCTGTTTCTTTAAACACATAACATTTCACTTGCAATATTTATTCAAGTTTTTCAAGTCTTCTTCATTTTTAGATCATTTCTTTTCTTGCAATTCATTTCATTTTAATTTGAAAAATCAAAAGAAACATAGGCATATAGATAGTTGCATTGCAATTTTTTTAATTGTCTGTTATAGTCATGGACCATTTCATTTTTGCTATTAAAGAATGCTCATGTAGGTCAGATTTTCATAGATCATGTGTGAAAGGCATAAAAAAAAAAAAATTAAACCCCAATATTGGTCGCTTTAGCAACCAACCTGTTTGTCGATAGTATATCCAATTGGTCGCAAACATCAACATGTTAGTCGCTTTAGCAACCAACCTGTTAGTCGCTAGAGCGACCAACATGTTCGTCGCTAGTCATTTAGTCGCTAGAGCGACTAACTGATCCTCCTTCTTTTGACCTTTTTAACTAATGGTTTGGTCGCGCTAGTGACTCATAGTGGTTTATTGACTAAGTTTGCCAGGGTTTTTTTGGTCACTCTTGTGAATAATATTAGTCGTTTGACCGACTAACATTCGACGCTAGCCGAACTTTTCCCTATTGTGAACAGGCTTCTTTTTCTAGTTGTTAGACCGACGAAGATCCATGTGTGGTCGCTCGACCGACGAATTAATTCTGACGAAAAAAAAAATTATCTTGGTCGCAAAAATGACTCTATGCAGACGAAAATTCATCTCTACTTCATCGCAAAAACGTTCAAATTTAATAGTGTTGGAACCCTTTCTCTTCAAGCTAATGAATTTGTCTTGATCCCCGGTCATGTGTGAAGAACATCCATTGTCGATGTACCATTCATCTTCTTCTTTACATTCTTCAGTGGTCAATGATATTCGACAATCTTCTTTGTTTGGAATCTCTTTCCTTCTCCATATTGTGGTTGGAATATAGACATTTGGCATAGGAGCATCTTTATTCATATATATGCAATCTCCTGCTTTGTGACCAAGATAATTACATTTGTAGGATACAATATTTTGGTCCATCAATGGGGCAAATGAATTATAAATTATGTTGAAAAATCCACGATCATTTCCATATCTTCTATTTACACCATTCATGTTTCTTACATGTTTGTTCCTTTCATTGATTCTACAATTAATTACCTTATGTCCAAAAAATTTTCAAGTATAACAATGACCAAGCAAGAAATTTTGATACCTGAGAGTAAGAGATCTTCTTTGTGATATAGTCCATATGGGTTCATGATCTACTCTTATGTAGTTTCCTTCATACCGAGTGAAGATTTTTTGGTTTTTGAAGGTAGGTGGTCTTCTTGGATATTCATATATTTTGTAATCATTCCTTCTTTCTGGCATCCTAGTCCACTTCTCATCAACTGTCTGTGTGGAGATTTGTTCAAGATTTTTGTTGGAATTTATATCTTCTTTGTATGAAGTTTCACCCGTGCATCCAAGATGTGTTAAGTCTTTTGGCACTTGATGCGGATGGAATGGAATATTTGAATATCATATTAATTACATAGGTTTATTCTATTCTCTTTTGTAAATCTGGTCTATAATGCCAATGTTACAATCTGGATGTCAAGAGAAGCAATCTAGTTTTATTGTTCATGCAGATTTATGTTTATATCCTATATGTTTGAACTAGATAAGAGCAGAAGTAGTGACTTACCTATATGTTCCCCCCTATTCATAAGCTCTTCCTTAATGAGACAACTTCTTGTTCAAGTTTCTCACAATATTCTTCTTTCTTCATCATCTGGACATTTCTTACTTCTTCTATTCTTCTTGCTTCTTCGAGTAGAGTCTTTAAGGAAATGGTTTCTTGTCTTAGTTTCTCAAAGTATTCTAATTGTTTATTCAATCTTTCAATTTTCTTTTCACAAGTACCCAATTCACTTCTTAGTTTTCTATGCGTGTTTTTTAGCTTCTTATTTTCAATCTCAACATGAATCAATTTTTCAAAATTCTCATCTTTTTGTTGAACCATTTTTTCTTCTTCTATTCCTCTAGAGAATACATTGAATAATATTATATACAAGATTAGAGTATTCCAAGAAGTGAAGAACTGAAGAAGTTGAAGAAGTCCCAGGAACCATTATCAGGTTCTATGTGATGGTTGGTTGATAGTGATAATTTAATGTAAATTTTTATTATCTCTCATATATTCTTGGGTGGAAGGAAGGGGAAAGGATGGAGAGGTCAACCCTCTCTTGATATTGGAGAATTGTATCTTCCTTTTGGAGTTTTATCCCTCCCTTTATATTTTGAAGTTGTAGCTACCTTTGGAAGTCATTACTTCCTTTGAACAATAATATATAATTACTTCTTATATATTGTGCATGGTGTATTAGTGTATCACTTATAATATTCTTTATTTTTCATTGGATAGTCCTCATTGTTGATTACATATAAATAGAATACATGATCTGATTGAAGTACAAGTTCAAAAATACTAATTGCTCTAAATATCGATTCACCCCCCTCTCAATATTTCCAACAATTGGTATCAGAGCAAGCTTAGAAAACTCCAAGTTTCACTCCTTGAATCCTCCTAGAAAATGAGTTATAGAGAAAATGGTAGACCTTCTTCAATTTTGGTTTATTCAAGAGAGCGAACTTGTACATCATGCCCCACGCTCAACATTTAACATCAGATTCTAAAATTTGTACACAAAAAACTACAGCCCGTACTATTTCCAATGCAATTGGTCTCACTTCATTTGGGTTCTCTATGAAGACGTTATGACTATTTTACCCGAAACACATGTTTATGACTAGCTTCAGGACTAGTCAAAAACCCTATCTTCCATAGAGTGTATCTCCAAAATTATAGCGAATAAAGAGCTAAAAATTTTACCACATGTACCTAGATATGTCTTCTCAATATCCTTCAAATTTCACCATATGAATCATTCTAGAAACAAAGTTATAGCTAAAATTGTGAGATGACTTGTAAATAACATACCTTAGAACACATCACCAAAAGACTTCATCCTCCCTTGAAATTCATCTTTCTTTACTTCAGATTTCCTCAGAAATTTGACTTATATCTCCTTGTTCATTAATAAACTTGTGTGTGTTGAAAAATGAATGTATAATGAGATGTATTTATACCCTTTATATCATTTCCTTTTAACATTAGGGTCGACATGTAGTTTCTGCTTCAATTCACATTGTCATCTTCAAAAATTCATTTCTCCTCAGTAGTGAGGATCTGCGTGACATGCCACATACCACCGGAAGCGGCATGAGTTATACTATCCATTTATGGGTGTTCTATCTGCATGTGTAATTTCCTTCATGTCTATCTACTTCGATCAACTATGGGGTCCAAAATCCAATGGCTAGGGTTGACATCAATGACTACAACCAATGACTATGGTTGACATCAATGACAACAACCAATCTTCCAACAGACATCTTACAATTTTGAAGTCTCGTAACTTGTTTTCAATCTTGTCGAAAAATTTTATACTCCTACTAACAAGTTACTGAAGAGATACACCCAAGCTATTTGGGAATTGATCCAAAATCTATTATCTTTTAACATCACTCACATTAAAAGGGAGTTGAATTCTATCACTAATAGGCTAGATGTTTTTGCAACTTGTCCTACAAGACAATTACTTCCACAAATACCTGATTGTACATTCTTGTCCTTGTATAGACCTCATGTTCCTAACAATGTGGAATCTTGGGAGGTCTTTCCTGATGATGAAAGCATTTGTGATTTCTTTCAAAATGTGCTCTATAAATGTAAGGAAATAATTCCTCTTGAAGACAATAAATTTACTAAAGGCTTGAATCCTCTCTATTACACATCAAAATTACTCACTTCAATAGTGTCGCAAGTGTCGTCATTACAAGTGTTGTAAGTGTCGCATCTTGACCACAAGTGTCGCAAGTGTCACAAACATCATATTGTCATCTTGCCTATGTCATGCCTCTAATGACATCATAAGGACACTTAAGACACCTCAAAGACGAGTTTTGAATAGGAGAAATCACTTGAAAATGAGTACAAGATTTTTGCCACTGAAAAAACTACTTAAAAATGATTTTTGGAAGGCAGCGCTCCCCTACCCACTGTCATGGAGTGCCAGCGCTCCCTGGTCTTCTTTCGGGGAGTTTTGAAACGCTTTGTGCACCCTTTTGGGGGAGTGCTACCCTTTCTGAGTGAATTTTTTGTTTGTTGAGATTAAAAATGGAAGAATCCCCTCAATCTCTGAAGGTGGTTCAATTCGAATCTGAGGTCAAGGCATGATCTTAGGGGAGATCCACAACTGAAGGAGAGGAATCCTCAACTTATCCCAAAGATCTCTCAAGTGGTTGGGCCTCTCAAAGCTTATATAAGAAGGTCTTCTCATGGTGAAAGGTACATGAAAATATTGGAGGTATGAAACCTATGATCTCATAGGAAACATACAGTACATGGATAGAAAGATAGAGATACCAAACTTATGATCTCATAAGTGGTATTGAGATATGGAGATCGAGAATTACACCAAACTTATGATCCCATAAGTGATATGTCATTGAAGCATAATCAATGTATATTACTTGAGCAAAGGGGTTGGACAAGGAGAGCTAGAAGAAGTTGTTGCACCTTCATCAGAGGATTGTAAGTACTCTTCATTTGTTCTCATTAATATACATACATGCTTGGCCTGTTTCTTTCAAGTTTGTGTTTGTTCTGCATAAACTTGTCTCTAGTAGATGGATTTGTATTTGAGCTAATATCAGTAGAATGGGAAGCTTGTTGTATCTTTGTTTGTTCTACAGGACCTATCGAGGAGCTTGAGGTTGAACCTCAACTTGGACTTCGTGAGGACAAACACCGTTAACAAGGTACATATTTTTCTCCTTCCTCTTCATATATTAGCTTAATTACATATAAAAGGATGTCAGTGACCAATGATAGCACCCTTTCTGTCTTGGTTTTAGGGGTCTAGATACCAAGAGGGAATCGGCTTGTTCGCAGGAGGATTCACCTGTAACAGAAATTGGTGACTCCACTGGGGAAGAGCTCTGATTTTTGTTTCCTTTCCTAGATCTTGTTTTGGCCCTTTTCCCACTTCTTGGCCTTCTCCATATTGTCTTTGATTCTTAGATATATTTGATTGGCCCTTGATTTCATCACCTTCAAATTGATCGACTGATTTTGCTTGGTTCTTTGACTTTCTGGGCATTTTTTTCTGAATTTTTAGAGGCCAGCGCCCCCCTACCCTTTTTACCAGAGCACTAGCACTCCCTACTAGGCTTACACATAGTGTTGGAACGCTCTGGTACCCCTTACACCAGAGAGTTTCCCCTTTTATGTGCAAAATCCTTTAGGGTTTCTTCCTCTAAGGTTCAATTTGTTCTTTTTGCACTTGCGCAAGGTCTTATCACCTCAGTACATCTTTGATTTGGCCTTCAACACTTCGTTTGCTAAGAATCGATCATCTTTTGTTTGGGATTTTGGATTTTTCTTTCCTTGCTTTGAAGTCACTCTTTGTCTTTGTTGATTTAGAGTCAACTTACTGTTTTCTTATCATTTATCTGACTAAGTCGAAACTTTTGTGAGGAATTTCAAAGATCTATGCACCATTCCATTTGATCTTTGAGGTCATTTTCCCAAGAAATTAGTTTTGAGTGGTTTCTCTTTCTCCCTATCATTTCTTGGATTCTTCTTCGGATTTTATTGTCTTCCTTGAATGGTTGCATTTGAAGTAGTGGAATTGCATTTTTTTTGACATTTTGGGACATTATGCATCTGAAATGATGAATGTTTTCTCATGCTCGTAGCATAGCTTTCATAGAAATGAAAAGATTGCATATTCTTCTCTTTGCATAACTTTCGATTCAGTCAAAACACCATATTGTCCATGCCATTTTCCTTTTGAGTAACAACAGCTTTGAAAATCAAGCGCTAAACTAAAAATGATTAGACATTTTTATATTTTCTGGTAGAAAACCTACATTAGATTAGTTTGAAGGGTTTTGGAATAGGTGTGAAAGATAACATTCCAAAGTTGCAAACACATATCAGATCTTGTGTTAGGGAGCGGTGAAATCCAATTGCAACATTTTGTCATGGGAAGCCCTTCTCACACAAGGGTCAATCACGAGGTCACGTTAAGAGTGGCAAAGTTACTCACCCTGCTTCATTGGTATTGGTGTAGATATTGCACATATTATGGGGGTCGCTTGAAGGTATACCCAAAATGATGAGTGGAATTCTTTCAAGTTGATTTCGGGCTAGATACCCTACCCTTGCATGTGGATTAGACTGTCAATTGTTTCCCCGGGCATTATTGTTGTAGTTGGTAACCTTAGTGGCCAATCTCTTTAGGGTCATTACACAAGGTGACTGTGGAGGAGCAAGTCTTCACAGTACCTGGAATCGACGTTGGCCAAACTCACTCGGGGTCCTTGGAGGGTATACCCATGATGTAAATGTGTTGAACCTACATAGAATAGATCTAGCTAAACAATGATACACACATTTGCAGAGAATTAGAGAAAGAAGAAGAAGGAGAGAAAGAATGGAAGAATTCTCATTAACCGTAGTGAAAAATGAATAATTTACACATTTTATATAGAATAAATGAGTAACTAATGAGCCATAGTGGTGGTCTAGATTGATCTGGACACACACCAATAGTTACAAGAGTAAACTACCACCTAGTCTAGTCTCTCAGACAATTACGGGAGTGAACTACCACCTAGTTGAGTTAACTAGTCGACTAGTCTTCAGTTAACTTACTGAACATAGAGTAGTGAAGAGTTAACTGAGGGAATCAAGTCTAATGCTCCACTCTAGTGGTGATACCAAGGCAAGGTCTAATTAGCATGGGGATGATCCCAATGTTGCATGGTGATGATCCCAATGCAACATTTAAACTCAACTCAACTCGTCAAACTGAAGTGTGAACTGAAAGAGAATACTCTCCAGGTGGAATATTCTCTCCTAAAATATAGGAGATTGGATAATGACTAATAAGAAAATTAAAACCTTAGGAAAAATAAATCCTAGGTGTTTGTGAAGAAACTCCAACACCCCCCCTGAACATCACTATGGTGAAAATAAAGATTGGGTCGCAGAAACGAGGCCATGTTAGGTACCCAAGTACAAAAGATACACTGAAAATAAAGTGAGGAAAGAAGGAAAACCTCATGGGAAACCACCCCCCCCCTCAAGGTACAATGTATGTAAAAAGAACAACTACAGTTGCTAGGCAACTGTGTCATTCACTCCAAGATGACTTCGCAGAGAATGGAATTTCTGCTCAATGAAGGTCTTGGTGAAGATGTATGTTGTTTGTTCTGATAAAGGACAGAATTGTAAGTCGATGATCCCCTCATGTACTAAATCCCAGATGTAGCACATGTGGATCTCGATGTGCTTCCTCCGCTGCCTCTGAACTGGATCTCTGCAGAACTTCAGAGTGCTCTGGTTGTCACATCAGATGATGATCGGCCGATGAAACTAAATGCCCAAATCAGTGAGAAAATGTTGTAGCCACGTAGCCTGAATGGTTATGTTAACTACCCCTCTGTACTATGCCTCGGCTGAAGATAGAGAAATGGAAGCTTGCTTCTTTCTCGACCAACAGATAGGCCCGGAAACAATACTGAGTGAGTAACCAGATGTGGACTTGCGATCAATGTTATCACCAGCCCAGTCGAAATCAGTAAACCCAATGAGATATAATGTAGAGTTTGTTTCATAATGAATCCCAAAGCTGATGGTGCCCTATACGTATCGAAGGATACGCCTTGCAGCTTTCCAATGTAGCTCATGCGGCTCCTACATGAACCTAGAAACTGCACCAACTGCATATGAGAGGTCTTGTCTGGAGTGTGTGAGATACAACAAGCTCCCCACTAGTTGTCTGTACAATGTGTTGTCAACTAGTGGAGTCTCCCTGCCATCCTCAATTTTGACTCCTGATAGGAAAGGAGTCAGAGCAGACTTGCAGTCTGTCATGTGAAATCTCTCAAGGATATCTCATGCATACTTGGCTTGAGACAGTTTGATGCCTGATGCATCTTGACTGATCTCAAGTCCAAGGAATAAGTGTAGTGGACCCATGTCCATCATCAAAAACCTGTCATGTAGAATCCTCTTGACTGCAACAATCGCTGAAATCGGGCACCCGGTGATCAACAAATTATCAACATACAAAACTAAAAGTAGAAGTGAATCAATCGTCCTGAGCATGTAGACATTTGAGTATGATTTATAATGTACAAAGTTTTGTGAAGACAAGTAGGAGTCCATCTTGGCATACCATGTCCTCAGAGCCTGCTTGAGGCCATAAAGTGACTTCTTCAGTCAAAAGACCAAATATAAGTCATGCATAAATCCCTGGGGCTGCTCCATGTAGATCTCCTCAGAGAGATCACAGTGAAGAAATGCAGTCTTCACGTCCATCTGATGGACTTCCCATCCCTTGGTTTCCGCAATGGCAAGGGCTAATCGAATGGAATCCGTCTTCACTACTGAAGCGAAGGTCTCATCATAGTCAATACCATGAACCTACTGAAAGCCTTTGGAAACAAGCCTGGATTTGTATCTATTGATATGTCCATCCACTACGCTCTTGGTCTTGTAGAAACATTTGCATCTGACAAGTTTCCTCCCAGAAGGAAGGGGAACCAGATCCCAAGTTTGGTTCTCAAGGAGGGATTTGTACTCCTCTTGCATGGAGAATTCCCAAAAGGGATTTCCAGCAGCCTCACCGTAAAACTATGGATCTAAAGACTGAACCAAGAAAATATGCCTCGAAGGCAATGCTTCATTGGTAGTGAGTGAAACAGGAGGCTCATCGAAATCAGATCGAGTCCTCCTAGTATCGTTTGGATCACCAACGAGATCCCCTGCATCCTGAAGAGTAGTATGTGCCCACTTGGGCCTCTTCTCTGGCTCTGCAACTGCATTTGGATGCTCTGAATCTGCATCTGACTGTACTGACTCTGAATCTAAATCTGAATCATCTGAGTCCTCTAAATCAGAACTCTCGTCTTAATAAGAGTTGGCATGTGCATGCTCATCATCTCGGATAGGTGGAAGAGTGAAGGGGTCTGCATGCAGTTGTTGAGGCACATGTGAGACACTTTCCTCGAATTCCACTCTATGCTCAATGATCAGCCGGTTTGAGGAAAGATCAATAAGTTGATATCCCTTCACACCATCAGGGTATCCAACAAAAATGCACTCAGTGCTCCGTGGATCAAGTGCCTTCCTCTTTTCAGAGGGAATCCTGGCTCATGCACGTGAACCAAAAATATGAAAGTGGGTCACTTCTGGTTTGAGGCCGCTCCAAGCCTCGTAGGGGGTCTTATCCTTGACAGATCTATGGGGAGATTTGTTTTGGATGTATGTTGCACATTTAAGTGCTTCGGCACATTTAAGATACCATCTCCTTTAGAGATCGGTTTTTCCGCTTAGCAACTCCGTTTTGCTACGAAGTATAGGGAACTGTGTGCTACAACTAAATCCCTGCCTCATGGAAAAGCTTATGGATCTCATGATTCACATACTCTCCCTCGTTATCAATTTAGAGGACTTTGATCTTCTTTCCGGACTGTGTCTCAACCAAGGCTTTGAAATCTTTGAGGTGTTGAAAGACCTCGAATTTTTGCCTGAGAAAGTAGATCCAAGTAAAACATGAGAAAACATCAACAAAAATGAGAACAAACCTTGCTTTGTTTATGGATGGATGTGTAAAAGGACCCATAAGGTCATTGTGGATCATATCTAAAGGTGCGGAAGCTCACTGAGACTTTCCTTTGTCGAATTTCTCTTGAGGGTGTTTACCGAGAACACATCCCTCACATACCCCCTTGGAGAAATAGATGTCTGGTAGACCATCAACTAATTTGTGCTTGCTAAGTTGTTGCATGTATCTAAAATTCAAATGTCCAAACATTTCATGCCATATCCTACTACTTTCATCGGCATGAGTAAGCAGTAAAGCAAAATCAGGTTCAATGAATTCAAAAAATGTATATAATCTAGACTGATGATTTACCTCACCGATAGCAACCCTGGAGTTGGTTTGCATGTTGTATATGTCCACGACATTTGGTGTGAATATGAACTTCTTTTTGGTGCGATAATTCATCATTTGATACACGGAGAGAAGATTGACAGAAATCTTGGGAACATGCAACACATTCTCGAAACTTTCGTTGGTGAGTTCAATCCTTCCTTTGCCAGTGAATTCGACAGAAGAGTTGTCCCCCATCAGAATGGGAGGACCTTTGCATTCATCCAAAGAAGAATATATTGCTTCTGAGGTAGCCATGTGATGTGATGCTTCTGAATCTATGAGCCAAGCATCGAGAGAGGAGTTGATGGCAATCAAGGCATGGCTAGAATTGCCTTTCTTGGAATTCGGATCTTCTGGCTTCTTCTTCTTTGCACCCTCGGGGATGTGATCTCCAAGGTTGTTTTGCTGAAGTATCTGAGACATCAGATCTATTTTTTTTCGCATGCATGCGGATTCCGAATGGAATCCTTTGTGACAATATGTGCATTTCTCTCCTTTTCTTCCCTTTTCTCCTTTGGATTCGGAGGCATCGGTGAAGGGTTTTGTGTACCTTTTCTTATTCGTATGTTCATGAGATTTCCTCTTATCTTTATCTTTATATTTCTGATATTTTTGGTTGCCATCATGCACAGTGAGTGCATGCACCCTTGGGACTTTAATTGTGCCCATGTTGATGAGCTCGGTTTGCTCTTGTGTCAAGGATTCGATAAAGTCCTCAAGAGAAGGCATCTTCCAGGTGCCTCCAGAGGTGAATCTGAAAGTATGGAATGTAGATACAAATACAAAAAATTCATGACCAAGCTTGGAGAGAATGGTGAGAACCATTTCTTTCTCCTCCACCTATTTATCAACCCCGCAATCTTTGAGTTGCGACAGTAAATACTTGAATTTTGTAAAGAAATCTTGGATATTATCGAAGATTTTTGGATCCAATGTGAGCAAATCCACCTCTAGAATGTGTCCCCTCATCTCATCATGTTTTCCAAAGATCCCTTCCAATATTTTCCAGGCTTCATTGGGAGTCTTATAGGAAGATATGTGAAAAAGGAGATCGGGAGAAATAAGACTACAAATTGTTCCGAGTGCCTCATCCATGCGATTTAAGTACTTGGATTTTTCTATGGCTGATGTCGGTTCTGTATATATATTCATGGTTAACCTATACAACCCTATGGATCGGAGATGTATGGCTATTTTCTCCTTCCATGCAAAATAGTTGTAAGGTGTAAGAATGAATTCTTTTTGGAATTCCATCTTTCTGTTGTCTTCAATCTTTTGTACCTGCAAAAACATTTTGGTGTAGATTTTGCTTAGCAGTCTGTCAGCTCTGATACCATGTAAATGTTTTGAACCTACATAGAATATATCTAGATAAACAATGATACACACATTTATAGAGAGAATTGGAGAAAGAAGAAGGAGAGAAAGAATGGAAGAATTCTCATTAACTGTAGTGAAAAATGAATAATTTACACATGATATATAGAATAAATGAGTAACTAATTAGCCATAGTTGTGGTCTAGATTGATCTGGACACACACCAATAGTTACAAGAGTAAAATGCCACCTAGTCTAGTCTCTCAGGCAGTTACGGGAGTGAACTGCCACCTAGTTGAGTTAACTAGTCAACTGGTCTTCAATTAACTAACTGAACAGAGAGTAGTGAGGATTTAAATGAGGGAATCAAGGCTAATGCACCACTCTAGTGATGATACCAAGGCAAGGTCGAATTAGCATGGTGATGATCCCAATGTTGCATGGTGATGATCCCAATGCAACATCTAAACTCAAATCAACTAGTCAAACTGAAGTGTGAACTGAAAGAGAATATTCTCTAGGTGGAACATTCTCTCCTAAAATATAGGAGACTGGATAATGACTAATTATGACTAATAAACAAATAAAAACTATGGAAAAATAAATCCTAGGTGTGTGTGAAGTAACTCCAACACACGACTATGTGTGGGAGCTTGCACCAGGGTGTAAGTCCTTTAAGCAGGTCGTCAACTTAACTTTTCCACCCGCTCTATCTCACCCCCTTCTTACTTTGTTCCCATGACATTGGATTTCACCACCAACTAGTGTTCTCATTGTGAGAAGGTTTTGTTTGCTTGCTTGCTTACTAGATTTTTAGCATGTGTTGTTTGTTCTCCCTAGCAGAATCTAGGTTGGATTTTTATTTTTTATGGCATCAGTTCCCGAAATGACCAATGAAGGAACCCCTTTTCCAGGGGAACCCTTTGTTTTTCCTTCTTACGGAAACATTGGTCCTCCTTACATCGCTACTTTGACCCTTCCAGGTCTCACAATTGGGTTATCGGTATGGTTGTTTTCCACTCCAGTGATCTCGAATGCAGGTGCTTCAGATGTAAGCACACCACCCACACATCAACCTCAGGTCGACCTTTCTCCTTCTTCGCTCATCAGGTCTCCTCCCATTTCCCCTTCTTCGCCTAGTGAAACCTCTAAAGCGAGTAACCAGGTTAATAAGAAGAAGAAGAAACAGAAAGAGAAGAAGAAGAACCAGAAAGGGACCAAACCTCCAACCATATCAAATGTTGGATCCAAGCAACTAGCTACTGTTAATAGTACTGGGAGTGTTGATAAGGTCAACAAAGTTAAAACGAAGAATCTAAAACCCAAATTCCCTTGCAGTCTTTGTAAGGGTGACCACTTTCTGAGGGATTTCCCTAGTATTTCCAAGGTCTTAGAAGTGTAGTCCTCCACGTCATCGGCCCCTGCTAGACATGTTGGTGACACCCCGTCAACTAATGACGTTAAGGTTGGTAAGAAGAAGAAAATTGTCAAATTTCCTTGCATGTTATGCGAAGGTAAACATTATTCTCACCTTTGTCCTCGTATGGATGAGGCTTCTTCTCTTTTGGAAAAGATTCAACTTCCAAAAGGTTATCGTAAGATTTTCCCCAACCCATCATTAGTTGAGGGACTGGTCAATCCGGTTCCATCCTCGGTCAATCCGTTTGATCAGGTGGTCAATCTAGTTTCCTCCTCAATTGAACCACAAACCCAAGTAGTTGATCTAGTTCCGTCATCGATCAGCCCCACTCTTCGTCAAAAGAGTGAAACCAAAGTGTTTGATCTAGTTCTGTCATTGGTCGATCCAACTCCTCCATTGAGAAGTGTCAAAGTGGTTGCTTCGGTTACTTCATCAATCAATCCCACTCCTCCTCTGACGAGTGCCAAAGTGATTTATCTAGTCCCTTCCTCGGTCAGTCCCACCCTTCATCCGAAGAGTGCCAAAGTGGTTGCTCCGGTTACATCATCAGTCAATCCCACTCTTCCTCTGAAGAGTGCCAAGGTGGTCAATCCGATCCCATTATCCGTTGATCCTACTCTCCCTATAGAGAGTAAACTCGATATTGCCCACATTTTTCTTGTTGATACAGAATCTATCGTGTCGGGGGGCATTCCTCCTTCTCCTGTGAAAACCCCTCCGAGTAATGACGCCATACTTTTTGATTGGGGTGTGCTAAATGGACCTCATCTTCCCTCTCACCTACCTTTCAAGATTACAGTACAGGTTTGTGGTCGGTTCGTTCCTCAGACACTGATAGACGAAGGTTCGTCCGTTAGTATTTTGTCCTCTATTGCTTGAAAAGTTTTGGGTTATCCTTAGCTTGCGTCGGTTACCCAGAATATGTTCACTTTTAACAGAAGAACCAGTCAACCTTTAGGGATCCTTCCTCAATTTCCTATAACTTTGGTAGGGAAAACTATCTTTATTGATGTTATGGTAGTCCAGGACCCCTTGGATTTCAATTTACTCCTTGGGCGATATTATGTTTATGCCATGAAATCTATTGTTTCCACCCTCTTTCGTGTTATTTCTTTTCCACACGATGGAATAATGGTGACTATGGATCAAATTTCATTTGTTGGCCCTGACTTGACCATCAACCCAATGACCTCCCTAAATGGTTCTTATATGCATTTGGTATCACCCCTGCCACAGGTCAATTATGTGGTGTTATCTCCCATGACTTCAACTTCAGATGACTTGGATCTGGTAGTTGACATGGTGATCTCTTCGGTAGGGCTATTGGATCCTGGTTTCCTTACCCCTGACGCGACCCTCAACATGTGTTCCTTCCAGAGCATTGTTCTTCCCTCCAGTGAATATCTCTTGGAATCCATGACTGAGTTTTGTCCCTTGACATGGTGTCCTTCCAGAGCATTATCCTCTTGGAAGCCATGATCAAGAAGAGCACACCATCATAGTTTCCCTCTCAGTGGAAATCTCGTTAAAAAATGAAACAGAAGATTTGAGCATAGTTTTCCTCTCTGTAGAAAGCTCGTTAAAAAATGAAATAGAAATTTGGGGATTGAACCTGAAGCCTTGATCATAGTTATTTTCTTCTGTCAAGCTCGTTAAAAAATGAAACAGTCACCTCTCCCGTCAGGTTGAGTCTTTCACCAGATCTCGTAGATGTCGAGTCAAGTCTTTTGTTAGGTCTCATATTTGAACCTTCATTTCATCCACCTGTATCATTTTTCTCTATCTAGTACGGAAATTGGTGACAACCTCAAAGTCGATGAATGAATTGAAGCTTGGGGGGCATGTCTCCAGCCTTTGATGATCATTCTAGAGTCAAGCCACTAGCTTTCAAGATGGAGGCAGAGTACCAAGCTTAGTCTTTGTTCTTTCTCGCGCTCATAAAAACATGAGAATGTAACCGAGCAACCTTTTATCTCTTTTTCGGGCTCGCATGGATACATGAAAAAGGAACCCCTTGGAGTCGTCTTTAAGCTCTTTTCAGACTCTCTAAACATGAAAAGATTGTCGAGTGATCTTGCTTCCTTTCCCACTCGTTAAAAGGTTTGAAAGGGCATCTTTTAAGTGATAATTTATCTCTTTTTCGGCCTCGAAAGACTAATATTAAGAAAAAGGACCACATTGGAGTCGTCTTTAAGTCATTTTCAGACTCTCTAAATATGAAAAACAACTAAGTTTACCTTCTCTGGACTCGTTAAAACAATTATACATTGAAGGGCCCATATGGGATTGAACCCTTACTTCTTCCAGATCGTTAATCAAAGGAAGAGGAACTTACCGAAGGTGAGTTATATCGAGCATGTGTTACCCTCCTCGAGCTCATTAAACCAAAAATAGGTACTCATCTATCTGGATGGGGGTCAAAATTGAAGGAAGCAAGCCAAGAAGTTTTTGAGAACTTCACTAGTAACCTTACAGTCGCCATTGAACACGGCAGTTTATCTTTGCATGCATTTCAATCTACTGAACCTCTGCATTGAACCAATCCTTTGAGTTTCCTTACTCCTTTGGTTCACCCGACGTAAGTCATAGTATCTTTTTCATTATTAATTTTTGGTCCCTGTCAAGTTTTTGTTGTCGTGCCTCAGTGTTCAACGGAAGTATCTGCCCTGAGAGTCATCCATCACAAATATCCTATTTCAATACCTGTGTCAGTCTATGTTCATTTGATCCACTAATTACATCTCTATTTTTGTTTCGTGTCATTGATGGGGGATACATCAAGACCCTCCTTCGATGATTCTATTCTTGTCGACTTCAACACATTATCCAGGAGCTAGACTTAGAAACCAGTTAGTAATTTGGGACCTGCATGCCTCAATTGCAGGCCTCCTCACATCTGACAGTAGGTTTACATCATTGACCTCTGATCGGATGATTCCATGGATGTTCGACTTCATCTCATCCATTCACATTCGTTGGAATGTACTAGAGTACCTTGGGAATCATTGACATCAATGGTGATCTCCCTCGCACGTGTTAATGGTTTACCTCATTAACCGGTAATCAAGTGGTTTCTGCCATGTTCGACATCAGGACATCTATTCAAATGGTTAGATTCGTACTACATCGAGATTGGTAAGAAGACCCTGGGTTGAGTCATTCACTCTGATATATACTTTACCCAGTTTCCAATGGAGTTTCTCTTGAATATTGACACATATACTATCACATAGATCCACTTTGTATTGGTTTGTGGCTATGTCTTGTTATATCATAGATCCATAGTGTATTTTTTGTGGCTACAATCAGTTCATGTCATGGAAGTATAGATCCATGTTGTATGTTTGGTGGCTATACTTTTTGTCAATATAATTATGGATCCTTAGTGTATTCTATGGCAGCCATACCTTAAAAAAGTCTATATCACTCAAGCATAGGTATGACTGCCTTGGGTTTGAAACATGTCATAATATTTGTTTGATGGTTGTGTGTAGCATCTACCAAGTTCTTCGTGTCCATACCCTTGCTCGAAAAAGTCTGCAAAGTACTTCAGTCATCATCGTCTTCTGACTTCGCACTTTGGGGGGCAATCTGTTACACATCAAAATTACTCACTTCAATAGTGTTGCAAGTGTCGTCATTACAAGTGTTGTAAGTATCGCATCTTGTCCACAAGTGTCACATATTGACCACAAGTGTCGCAAACATCATACTGTTATATTGCCTATGTTGTTCCTCTAATGACATCATAAGGACACTTAAGACACCTCAAAGACGAGTTTTGAAGAGGAGAAATCACTTGACAAGGAGTACAAGCCTTTTGCCACTAAAACAACTACTTAAAAATGATTTTTGGAAAGCAGCACTCCCCTACCCATTGTCAAGGAGTTCCAGCGCTCCCTAGGCTTCTTTGGGGGAGTGTTGAAATGATTTGTGCACCTTTTTGGGGGAGCACTACCCTTTCTGAGCGAATTTTTTGTTTGTTGAGATTAAAAAGGGAAGAATCCCCTCAATCTCTGAAGGTGGTTGGATTCGAATCTGAGGTCAAGGCATGACCTTAGGGTAGATCCACAATTGAAGGAGAGGAATCCTCAACTTATCCCAAAGATATCTCAAGTGGTTGGGCCTCTCAAATATTATATAAGGAGGCCTTCTCATGGTGAAATGTACATGAAAAGATTGGAGGTATGAAACCTATGATCTCATAGGCAACATACAATACATGGATAAAAAGACAGAGATACCAAACTTATGATCTCATAAGTGGTATTGAGATATGGAGATCGAGAATTACACCAAAATTATGATCCCATAAGTGAGATTCCATTGAAGCATAATCAGTGTAGATTACTTGAGCAAAGGGGTTGGACAAAGAGAGCTGGAAGAAGTTGATGCACCTTCATCAGAGGATTGTAAGTACTCTTCATTTGTTCTCATTAATATAAATACATGCTTGGCCTATTTCTTTCAAGTTTGTGTTTGTTCTGCATAAACTTATCTCTAGTAGATGGATCTATATTTGAGCTAATCTCAGTAGAATAGGAAGCTTGTTGTATCTTTGTTTTTTCTACAGGACCTATCGAGGAGCTTGAGGTTGAAGCTCAACTTGGACTTCGCAAGGACAAACACCGTTAACAAGGTACATGTTTTTCTCCTTCCTCTTTGTATATTAGCTTAATTAGATCTAAAAGGATGTCAGTGACCAATGATAGCACCCTTTCTGTCTTGGTTTTAGGGGTCTATATACCAAGAGGGAATCCACTTGTCCATGGGAGGATTCACCTGTAACACTCTCGACAACTTATTTTCAACAAGTGATGTTGGTAGCCATGATGATAATAAAGAAGAGGATTCAAAATGAAAAATAGGGGATCTAATTCCCTTGAACACTGGAAATCCTGAACAATCGAAAGTTTTAAAAATTGGAGCACAATGTTCTGAAGAAGAAAAAACCAAATTCATGGATTTATTCCATGAGTTTAAGGATGTTTTTTCCTGGTCCTATGAGGATCTTCATGGTTTCAATCCTAGTATTATCCAGCATGCTATTCCAATTAAGGAAGAAGCAAAACTGGCTAGGCAGAAAAAAAGACCTATTAATCTCACGCTTGAAGCTACCATAAAAAAGGAAGTGGAAAAATGGTTGAATGCTCATAATGTCTTCCTAGTCAAATATTTGAAACGGGTATCTAGTCTTGTTCATGTAAGAAAGAAAACTAAAAAATTGGATTGTGTGTGTATTTTCGTGCACTAAACAGATCTAGTGTTAAAGATAATTTTCCCCTTCCTAATATGGAATTTATTTTACAACAAGTTGTTGGATCTCAAATGATGTCCTTACTCGATGGTTTTTCAGGTTATAATCAAATAAGAGTTAAGAGGACTGATAAATACAAAACCACATGTATTACTCACTTGGGAACTTTTTCTTATGAATGTATGCCTTTTGGTTTATCTAATGCAGGACCACTTTCCAAAGAGCTATGCAAATAGATTTTGATGATCTCATTAGTAGGATTATTCAAGTATATCTCGATGATTTAATTGTTTATTCAAAAACCTGATCAAATCACTTTGATCATCTTAGGAAAGTCTTTTTATGATGTAGAAAATTTGGTATGTCTTTGAATCCTAACAAGTCTGTCTATGGAGTTACTCAAGGTAAACTCCTTGGTCACATTGTCTCAAATTCTGGAATCAACATAGATCCTGAAAGAGTTACTGCAATCTTAAATCTTCCAACACCTATGTCTAAAAAGGAAATCCAATATTTCATGGGTAGAATAGGTTTTGTTATAAGATTTGTTGTTAATTTTGTTGTGATGGTTAAACCTATTCATAACATGCTAAAAAAGGATCAAACTTTCTCTTGGACAGAAGATGTCGAAAAGGATTTTGTAAGAGTTAAAAAGGAAATCAGTTCAGCACTGGTATTGGTGAAGCCAAACTTTAATAAATAATTTATCATTTATACGAACTCAACAGAAGAAACAATTTATGTTGTCCTTCTGCAAAAAGATGATCAAAATAATAAGCAACATGTAGCCTACATGAGTCAGATCTTATTTGATGATGAAATCAAGTATTTTTATATTTAAAAATGTGCTTATGTTCTCGTTAAGGCTATAGAGAAATTTCACCACTTCATCCTCGACAAGCACACACAGGTAAACATCCCTTTACTTGTTGTCAAGTTTTTTCTTTCACGGACATGTCTTTCAGGAAAATTTGCACATTGGCTTGCAAATATTCAAGAACATGATTTAACGATTACTACTTCTATTACTATCAAAGGATGTGACTTACAACTTCACTTGGCTCAACATCCTGAACCAAGTGATTCTTCTGAAGAAAGTGAAAATGTCTTATCAACACTTTTCTTTGTCAGAAATCAAAATATTGATTTCGTTGAACATTCTTGGTATAAGGACATAATTGATTACTTACAATATCAAAAGTTTCCTAATAATTTTGAATCTCATCAACGAAGGGGGTTGCATCTCGAATCCTCCAAATATCTTATTTTAGGAAATTCATTATTTCAAAGATCTGTTGGTGGGTTTTTATTACATTGTATTGATCATATTATAGCCCAGAAAATCTTGAGACAGATACATGGATCAACAGACTCAAATTTACACATTGGTGGTCATTTTGAAGCAAAGAATATTGCCTTTAAAATTCTAAGAAGAGGGTATTATTGGACTTTTATTTTTCAAGATTATTTTAAATTTACAAGGGCTTCTGATAAATGTCAAAAATTCACTGGTAGGGGACAATTTTTCTGCTATGCATCTACAGCCTGTTCTTCCTAATTTTCCATTTGCCAAATGGGGTTTAGATTTCATTGGTCCCATAAATCCTCCATCTTCTGCAAGACATTTTTTTGTATTCATAGCTATAGACTACTTCACTAAATGGATTGAAGTTGTACCACTTAAACATGCACAAGATGAACATGTAATATTTTTTGGGGAATCAAACATTTTATCTCGTTTTGGTCTTACTCTTGAAATTGTTTTAGATAATGTCCCAGCATTTATTTCTTCGAAATTCACTCAATTTATTAACAAATTTGGTATGAAACACTTCACTTCTTCTACCAATTATCTGCAAGGAAATGGGCAGGCCGAGTCAACTAATAAACCTCATCAATGGCACACACTACATATTTATGTTATTTGGGTAGATATAACCACCACTAAGTCTAGCACTGGCCATACCCCTTTTCAACTATTATATGTCCAAGAAGCCATCATGCCTGTAGAATTGGAACTCACCTCACTTAGATTGGAATTACAGGTCGAAGAGTTAAATTCATCAGATGTTTCCCAAATAATTAATGCTTTGTTTTCCCTAGAGGAACATAGAAAGCATGCTTTAGAAAATTTAAAGAAAATTTAGCAAACCATTAAAAAATATTTTGATAAGAAAGCTAAATATACCATTTTCAAGGGTCTAAGACAAAGTATTGTTTTGGGATGTTGCTTATGCTGAAAAGAGAAAGAACTCTAAGTTTTAGAAATTGTGGCTAGGTCCATATAAGATCATCTTTGTCATAGGTAACAACTCTTATTTGCTTAAGTACATGGAAGAGTGATTGTTCTTGTTTACAACTAATGGCTCATATCTAAAGCATTATGTTGAGCCAGACTAATTTGATTGATTATTTTTAATGCTTCCTATATATATTTGTTTTATAATCTCTTGTATATACTATGTATTTCTCGTTTACTGTTTTCTTATTGCCCAATTGATTTTTCCTTATTGGTCATTTTTTATTAAATTAGTTTTTTAATATTGTATTTTCTATTTTGTAAATCTATGTGCTTTGTCATGTCAACTGCACATTATATTGATCTTGTGAAATCTATAAGAGAAGAAAGAGATAGATGATCTTCTTTGGTCCGTAATAATACTTATGTAGCAATTGCCAAACCTACATAATTTTTGCTAATTCATGAAGTGATAGCTAGCCCCGCTTCTTCTTTCTTGTTCTTCCCTCCATACTATTTTTCTGCGAGACTATATCAGAGAAAAGTTGACATTTCTGTAAATTTCATATAAGCAAAACCAAAGATTATTAGTTTTTGAAAATTCAGAAACTGTCTACCCTATGGAGTCGCAAGATGTTGACTCATAAAATCGCCAACTAAGCCACCCAACCTGCAAATGATTGCAAGGAACTATTTAAAAAAAAAAATCTTATTATATAATATTATAAATACTTAACTATAGGTGGGATCCCCTAGTTAAAGAAAAGAAATTTTCCATGCACTTGTTCTAAATGGTGACCATTTTTAGTCTTCTTCAGTATTCTTGACAAATTTTGCTCCAAAAGTTATGGTTGAAAAGGTATAAGTCTCTGCCTTGGTTATTAGCGACAAATGATTTGACGTCCATGACACATTACATTCATGCAAAAGTTGTGGTTTTATTGTATTATTAAAGGGTTGGTATATATTGAATTTATGATGGCATATACAAGTCTATTGCAAGGAATATGATGATTTTTACTTTAAAAAAAACTTGTTGATCACAACAACCCAACATGAATTTCTATCTAAACATCACAATACAAACTTACATATGCTATGTTAAGTTTCGAGATTTCACATATATTATGTTTTGATATATATGTTAATGGTGATATGATAAAAGGTCGGGTCTTTTGTTCAACACAACACATGTGGCATATTACAAGTATTTCATATTGATTTCATATGGCCTATTGGTGTCATTTGAATCTTTCTTTAAGAATTTATGGTGAAAAATATATACCATCACATCGTCGAGTTTGTTATGAATAAGGGTTAATCCTAAACAATCTTGGGTTGGTCATTGTTCCTTAAGCTTTTAAAACCTTGTTGATTTGGATACGAAGCACGTGATTTGGCATGGTAAGTTGTTTTGTTATTGGCTAAGGTTGATTAGTGGAAAGATGACCTAGAAAGGAAGTAAATGTTGAGGTGACGTAAGGTCTTATGCATTGAATGCATAGACACGGGATTTTCATTAGGGTACCTTGAGCATTCTGACATTTTCATTATGTTAGTTTGGGATTGAGATCTGGAGAGATTATTTTTTTCAACCATGGTTTTTTCACAATGAAAACTCATATTTTCAAAGGAAAAATAAGCGGCTAAGTGAAGGTATGTTGTTCTAGCTAATACCCATCAATGTGTATTGAATATTTTGCAATGATAATTTAGAAGGAGCTCTATTGATTTTGAATGTTCATGTTGCTTTTCTTGTGAGTTCGTTCTGTTATTCCTCCTGAGGATGAAATAATGGTTCACCTTATTGTTGTTTCTCTAGTTCATATCCATCAACTTTTTTGTAAAGTCTTGTTGGTTCTTGTTCAAACTGTCTCAAAGTTGTGCTTCGTCGACTTGTTTTATGGTGAACGTGGGTCATAAACCTTTGGTTGATGATAACATAATCCTGGGTGTTTGTATTTTTGTTTTGAAAAGGAAAGAGGGTCGTTCCTCGATATTCCCTTCATTATGAGTTTCATTTGATCCTCCTACTCTCTTTGTGTATAACACTCAGCTTGAGTGAAGTCTATGTCATTTGTAGCACCTCCTACTTCGAACCAGGGTTATGGGTTTTCCATATCTGTGTTGGGATTACACCTTGTGTTTCTTTCTTTAGAAATTTTGTCTCAAGCTATAATACAAAGGGGAAATTGTGGTTTGGTTTCGAACCCAACCATCTAAAATCCATCTTATTGTTATGCTTGGTTGTTGTCAAAAGTAAATTATGTTGTTGTGAAACCCTAGGGTTTCACATCCTTGCATATAAAAGAGTATATTAAAGCTTGCAAAGAGAATTTTGGTAATCCTATACTATTTAAATACGATGACAATTTTCCTAGCTATGATGAAAGCATGAATGTGTCTAGTTTCGATTCTTGGCAATTTCTGAGATACAACCAGTTTCAATATGCATCAAACAATTTTTGGATGTGGTTGTTATTTTCGTGGAATTAATATTTGATGTGTTGGCAACTCAAAATAGCGAACATGTCGAATTCCTTCTTCGGCCCTATTCAATTTTTTTTTATAAAAAAAGTTTTTGAAATGGTTTACATCAGTTTTACAAATGAATGTTTTCATTGTCAAACCTTGACTTTAACAAGAAGTTGCACAGTCTGATGATAGTTTGGTTTTAAGGAACTGTATCGAACTATCTGCTAGAAATTTAAAAGAAACATATTGCTTGTCTTATTGTTCAGAAGAATGGGTGATATAACTTATGTGCATTCGTTGATTATTACAATTGGCAAAAAGGGTTTCGATTGAGTTTGGCCTATGTTTGCAAATGATAGCTTTTGTTACTAATGGATTGATATTAAATGGAATGAGATCTATTTTAAGGATTGGAATGTTTTGTTTCATTACACATTATCAATTCCCTCATGTTGTCACATTCCATAAGTTATTTCCTCATTCCCATATTCATATATAATTTCAAATGTCCAATTATCTTTCCCCTTGTGTTACGAAATTAAATATTTCTTAACTGAATGATGTTGATATTATAAATAAGAGCATGTTATGATTGGGGACATATACATGGTTATGATCAGATTTTGAAGAAGTATGTTGCATACTAGTTATACTTGATAAATTCAATTTATATTAGTCAGGGCCAACTTCTCCATAATTTTACTTTCCATGAGTTATTCCCACCTCCCAATTCCATATTCATTTTATTTCATAACCTTTTCCCCCTTATGCATGGTAGACTTTTGACAATAAAAGATTAGAAAAGGGTGAATACAAAATGACAAAGAAATTATAAAGGGATTGTTTTGACTTTATGTATGTTCGATGAAAAATTATTTTGAAGATGTTCCATCATCTTTCCTTACCATTGCGTCATTTTTCGCACATCACAATCTGATCATATTCCAAAATACATTGTCTCTCCCATGTTCTTTAATAATAATTACTTATGTGATATTGAAGAATTGAAACGCAGAAATGATATCTTGATTGACCTTTCCATTTGTATCTCCTTGATTGCTTTCATGTTCTTTGCTATCAACAGAGTTGTTTCTAAGTTATATTAAGCAAATGGTATTTGATGTTTATTGGTTGTTGTATGCAGGCTCTAACTCTTCTTTACGCTTATAGATGAGTTTCTTTAGTAGAGGAAATGGTGGTAGAGGAAACAGGGGAAGAGGGAGGAGGCCTTATGATTTATGCTTCTCAATTCATTTCAATGTTGACTTTGAGGAGTTGAACCAGATCCTACTGTTATCACATATTTCTACAGGGGGGTGTTTCCTTTGAAGTTGGCCATTGGGTGACCAAGTGTGAAAGAGTTGGGCTTTAAAAACCACAAATGTTGTTCATCCAAATGCGAAGTCGCGAAATAATCTGGGTCGTTCATTTCAGAAGGACACGTGGTGCACAATCAACATAGTCGTGACTTCACGAGCCAAAAAGTTCAAAGGGAAGATTCATGAGGACTCGCAAAATGCAAAATTGCGAAATGATCTAGGTCATCCAACTAGGGGATCATGTGGTAGTAGATAAGCTAAATCATGATTTCGCGTTTCAGAGGTTTCAGCATGGAGCAAGGCGTGAAGCCCTGAGTCCCAAAATGTCGATGTTAATCAGGTTCGTCCAATGCAAAGGGACGTGTGTCACCCGATCTGAGCGATCACGATTTCATGACTCGGAGATTTCAACATGGAACACAATGTGAGTTCGTGAAACGCAAAATCGCACGCGGTTGAGATTTGGGCCCACGATCAAAGCTCGCGGTCATGCAGAAGCAGGAAAGGGAAAGTGCCTATTGAGTAGCAGGAGGCTGAGACTATTCAAGGAAATGATCTTATCCGTCAAGATCAAAGAAAGTCCGACCGTCAATCTAGATGAGTCATTTCGTGGGATTGAGCATCGAGATATTTAAAATCAAGGGGAGTGCAAACTCCTGACAGGCGAAATCCCAAAAATTAATATGGATAAGCAGGAGGTCACGACCCTAGGTCACGTGGAGCAATGGATAGGAGTTGCGCCAAGGGTCGAAAGTGCTTGTTTTGGTCTCATCAGAAGATTTGCATGGTTTCGAAGCGTTGGGCTTGACTTGGAGGAGTCGTAAACGTCTCGTGGAGAATTCATGGGTGTCAGGCTCCATCCCGATCCCAATGCAAGTAGTTAATGAAAGTAGGGGAAGGTGGTTGAAACCTCGCCTCACCCCATAAATGGAAAGCATGGAGGAGTCGACCATGGAAAATAGAATTGTCAGCCCGTGGAACCCCTACAAGTGGTTTTTCCTGCAAGCCCATACTATTCTAAGATTGTGTCTGACAAAAGAAGATGCAGATGCCAAGTTTTGAATTTAATAGTTAAGTCACATCCCTGATGGGGGGAAGCTATTATGAGTTAAATACTCAGTTTTGATATTTTGTTAGGGTCGATGGTAGAGCAAATATCTCATATGGTAAAGTTTTAGTAAAGCCTCTGGCTTTTAGTTATGTATCTGTATTTGAGACTTCTTGCTTAATAACAGTCAGTTTTCCTTACTACATCTTGTTGCCTCTTATACTGAAAGAGTTCATGATTGATTGATTCACATGAATTGTTGTGACTGTATTATGGTGAATGTTTTATTATAGTGTTGTCATAATTCCTTTTAGTTTCTTTGAGATTTAAATTCAAGAAGATCTTGTGTTTAAGTTTTTCCTCTTTGGGTTGTTGGATGACCTGATGTCCTCGACAAACCTCTACATTTTCTCACTGAAGTCTTCCTCCTACTCACCATTACTACAATTTACTAACTGAATTTAAACCAAGACCTCACCTGCTCGTGCATATCAGTCTGTTTTTCTGAGTTAAAACGATATTTTCTTGAGATTGTGCCCATTTAACCCTCTTATAACCAACTTGTGACATAAAAATCTGATGGGTATCAAGCTTAACTCTACCGCAATCCAGAGGTGACTTCTAGTGCTAAAATTTATGGCATCATTGTCGGGGACGAATTGAAGATTTTCCCTGGGTAGAATGACAATGAATTTCTGATTCTGAAGGTGCATCAGATATTAGAACCTTTTAATATTTTTCTTGCACCTGGTGACTCCACTATTTTGGTGTGGCTGCTTCTGGCCACACCTGGTAACCCTTGGGAGAAACAGAACAATCAAATATGGTCTTTGATGGTGAACAAAGACTAGACACACTCACGCTGCATATCTTTCACCTAATGACTCCATGATTAAAGAATCGATCGGCGACTCCACTGGTTCGACATGGAAAAAATCTTGGCTCGGAGGTTTGCTCCTTTTAATTCTTCTACTATTCCTGGTTTTCCTAATGTCATCCCTACTATAGATGAATGGGGTGATTATTTGCCCATATTTAGAGAGCGTAAAGAGGACAACCATGCTCGGCAACTCCATGAGTTTCATGAACTCATGCATCAGTGTGAGATACATCATGAGGACATTTTAATGAAGATGTTCATGTTCTCATTGGATGAGGATGCCCGTGACTGGTATCGATCCTTTCCCCCTGCTAGCATCTCCTCCCTGGAATAGTTTCATGCAGCCTTTAATAAGCATTGTCAAAGGTATTATTCCTTTGATTTTATCTGCCATAAGTGTTGTGAGGCATGTGAAGGCCAATATCAAGGTATGGTTGTGTATAGTGAGGGCTACGAGGATGAGGACCATGAGGAAGATGAAGACACTTTGGACGAAGTTATGGAACTGGTAAAATATCTCCCTTTGCTTTCACTTGCTCTTTCATTGCAAGCCTCCTCCCAAAGTTGACATGCATTCACACATGAACAAACAAAAAGATGGGAACATGCATTTCATATACTAATTGATGGGTTAGTTGTGACAATATCATAAAATAAACATTCAACTTGAACACATGATATGGCGGGACAGGAAAAGTATTCCTTTTTGTATTAATCTTCACAAGAGTAAACTTACAATATGTGGTAAGCACTGCTCCTCGAAACTGGTCATGGGCTCCTCTTCAACTGTCCTCCAACTGCTTTGCTCTATATTTCTCTTTGCACAAAGAAGGCTAAATTTTGTGACAAGGGGAGTGCTCAATTGGGTATAGTTTCTTTACTATGATTTTCCTCCTTTCAAATAGGACCCTTACCCCTTCTTTTATAGGCTAGAAGGAGCTAGGTATTTGGTCGAATGACCGGCCATGCATGGCCGAAAGGTTTAGTTAACTTACCCAAAGTTGTGTGTTCCATCAGCAACTTTCCTTTTTTCATGCTTTTGTAGGTACACGTGGGATGTAGTGAGTCAACTAGAGTGTACACGCGGGTTGTAGTGGAGCAGGGTGCGTGGACCTTTAAAAAGGGTGTTTTTAAGAAGAGTTGTCCAATACTGGCTTGGAAAAGAAGGCATATGAGATGGCCTGATGTCAGGTAAGCATGTCTGGTGAAAATTAGGGTTATAATAGATGCCCCATAATGTGTGAGGTCAGAAGAGCATATGATGGCCAAAATAAATTATCAATCTTTATCAACGTACCAAACCAGTGAGCCCAAGGACCAAAATTCGGGAGGTGCCATCTGTAAAATAACAACTGTCTCACTGAGGTGGGCATACCCATGCTCGAGATGAAATAAAATCATGGCTACCAATCAAATACATTGTAGATCGATGTCATATAACTATATAAAGTGTAGCCGCAAGCAATACACAGCGGATCTACATCTCAAAATCAAAAAGATATACATGTATAGTATCCATCTTCTAGAAGTTGATAAGGCCTGATCGTTGGAGATGAGGTATTCAGAGCTCGAGCAACAACTTAAAAATCTTCAAAACTCGGGTAGGAGTGTAATATGAGTGTACGAATTCACTACCCAGAGGTCTTCGACAGCTCGCCGGTCATGCACTAGAGAATCTTGATGATCAGACTGAAGGCTTCATAGATTTCGAACAAAGACTTGATTGGACTTTTGGGATGGCCAGGCATGAGGGCCAAGAGACAAACTATAGAGGGGCCGACTCAGGCTTGGTAAAAACTTCCCTTGGACAATAACACAACAAATGATGAGACTCAAGCAGCATGGCATTGACATAAGTTCACGATGCAGGAGGCAGCGCAAACTCTCCATATGTTTGGAAGAATAACCAAACAGAGGAGGACACAGCTCTATGTAGCGAGAATATCTTCCTAAGGTCATATTAAATCCCAGAGCTTGAAGAAAAAATGGAAGGATGTGCTTTGTCCAAGGGCGACTCATTGTGCTGCCAATAAAAAGAAAAAAAATTCCCTTCCTCTTTTTGGGGTATATTTGATTTTTTTTTGTCGTTTTCAATAATTACGGAAAGCCTGAAAAAGAATTAAAGAATGTTACATTACAAAGGAGGAACGAGTGTCACAAACATACTAGTTCTAGGCGCAAGGACAATACTGATGTTCAGAGCAAGGACATTTCGAAAAGTTCCTCCTGACGCCAAAGGTGTCAAGACGCAAAGGAAAAGTGCTACAGGGATTGTGTTTAAGGCATGCTTCAGATGGTTCAATTGAGAGCAACATGGAGCCTGCATTAGGCCAAAGACACAGGTATGCAAATGTGATTAATAAAACACACAATGGTAATGTACTTCGATGTAATTTTAATGATCCCAGAGAAGGTAAGCTCGGTGGTTTTTCATATTTAGAGAGTCTGAAAAAAAAACCATAAAAGGAGACTTTGTTGGGGTACCTTTTTCGAAGACAGTCTAGTCGACTCAAAAAAGGGGTAAACTAGCACCGACCAGACGTCTATTCAAAACCATTTTAACGAGTGTGGTAAAGACAAGATCACTCGGCAATTTTTTCATCTTTAAGGAATCTGAAAAAGGCTTAACTATGGACTCTGTAAAGATTGTTCTTCTTGGCCATGTTAACGAGTGTGAAGAAACAAGGTCACTCAGCAATCTTTTCAATTTTAGGGAGTCTGAAAAGAGATTAACTATGGACTCTGTGGGGGGGCCTTTTTCATAAATTTAGTCCCTCGGGCCCGAAAAAGGGGTAAAATTATACCTGAGGATACTCTTCTAGGGAATCGAAGTTCCTAGAGTATACCTTTGTTCGTACAGTTGACCATCCGGACCGAAAAAGAGGTAAACTACCATCGGACAGACGTTCCTTCAAATTTCAGTTTAATGAGTGTGAAAGACAACAAGATCGCTCAGCAATCTTTTCATGTTTAGAGGGTCTGGAAAGGGCTTAAAAGAAGACCCGTGGAGGCTACGAATCATGTATGAAACTGGTTTAGGTAGAGCCCACTGCTAGGCTCAAACCAAGAGTCTCTTTGATAGTCAACTTGGAACGTCTCCCAAAAGGGAAGAAAACACAAACCACAGTGTAAGTCATTCTGTGGTATAGAAACCATAGTCATGGCTTCAAGGATAGCCTCATCTGAAGGAAATTCAAAATCCGAGAAATCACGCAAGCGAGGGTCGACAGTCCCAAAGGGTGAAGTAAATTGACCATACTCCATATGACGATGGAGGTTCTAGCCAGGACTGGCAGAGTCTATCAGTGAAGAATCATGAGCACGAGGGCTTGAGGATCTACAAACAACGAGATCAGACTCATAAGGATACTTAAGCCCACTTGGACCAAGAGAGGGAAGCAAGGGTTCCCATGCCCCCATTAGATAAACCAATGGATCAATTGTTGAGACCAAGTCTCGAGAGGGAAAACATGATTTCACAGGTTCCTTCTCAGAAGCAATTGAACATTGAGGATAAGATGCCACCTAGTTAACCCCTGGCGGGGTGGAGTCTACACAAACACTAGGAACACATAAAGGGGTAGCCTGAAACAATGTCGAATTAGGATGGTGATTATCAGATGCCAGCTGGTCAATATTGAAAATTCTTCCATTGTGAGGGAAATGCATAACCCGGAAGAGCGTAGACACCACATCATTCATAGCATATACATAATCACACCCGAGAAGCATATTGAAATCTAACGGGCCTTGCACCACTATAACATCAAAAAGGACAATTTTCCCACCTAACGAGATAGGCAACTGAGGAAAAACCCCTAACCAATCACTAGGACGTTTGTCAAAAGGACGTCTGTCAAAAGCCAACAGCTCATGCGAAGTAGACACAAGCTTGGGAGATCCCAAGACTTTCCAAACCGAGGAGGATAAAATACTTGCGGAAGCTCCTTCATCCACAATACATCGATAAATGTTTTTTGAACTAACTTCAACCCTTATTTGAAAAGGTGCAGAAGAAGGAAGATGAGGCTCAACAAGATCATTCCAATCAAAGGAAACCATCCTAGGGCTTGGAGGGGGTGTGCTCGAAACGAGCGGAATGCCCCCTTGTTCTGAAAGTACTGAACTGGAAATGCTAAAAACATAGTCGGTAGACATGTCACTCCCCAAAATAAGAGTGGGATCATCCGATGACTGCATCGGCATGACCACTTTTGCAACCAATGGATGAATAGGTTGCAGGACTACATGGTCTAAAGGTACCTCATCCCCCAGAAGAGGAGTGGGATCAGTCGATGACTACATCGGCATGACCACTTTCACAACCAATGGTTGAATAGGCTGCGATACTAGATGGTCTAAAGGCACCTCACCCCCCAAAATAGGAGTGGGATCAGCTGATTACTACATTGGCATGACCACTTTCGCAACCAATGGCTAAATAAGATGAGAGACTGCATGGTCTAAAGGCACCTCACCCCTCAAAAGAGGAGTGGGATAAGCCAGTGACTACATCGACATGATCACTTTCTCAACCAATGGTTGAATAGGTTGAGAGACTACAAGGTCTAAAGGCACCTCACCTCCCAAAAGATGAGTGGGATCATCCAATGATTGCATCGGCATGACCACTTTCGCAACCAAAGGTTGAATAGACTGTGAGGAAACCTCAGAAGACTCATAATCAGAAGAGCTTGCAGATAGGGACCACAATCTTTGTACCTCTAGAATGCCAGGGCACAAATGAGTAAGGTGATATCCCTTGCAAAGCTTACAAGGGAGCTTAGGCTTACATCCTATCTGTATAGGTTTCTCAATAGAATCAATACCCCCAACATGACTAGCAATGGTTGGTTTCACATCTCCAACATGACTTGCAGAGGTTAGTGATGGATCGATAACATGACTTGTAGAGGCTACAGACCTATTACCAGTATGACTAGCAGCGACTGGACTTTTTCCCCCAGCATGACTTGCAGAGGCTGGTTGCGTGCCCCTAGCATAACTTGCAGAGTTTGGGTGTTGATCTTCAACGTGACTTGCAGAGGTTGTCGACCTATCTCCAACATGACTCACAGAGGTTGGTGATTTCTTCTTCCTATTCTTCCTCTTTCTATCTCGTTTAGACTTTCGGTTACTAGTAACTGTACTTTCACCAGAGGCGAGAGAAGGAGAAGGAGGAGACTTTGTTGATGAATAAACATCAACAGCGTGCCCATGACTTAAAGTGCTTAGCTGGGAAGCGCCAAGATCATTTGGGACATTTGGAATGGTACCCAACCAAACCGGTAATCCCACATTCAACCCAGGAATGTACAAAGTGGCCATCAAAGGGACACCAATGTTTCCGAATAATGGAAAAGAACAAGAATCCCCTTGTGAAGGAGCTCCTTGGTTGGTATCGTTGGGAACTTTAGCCATGAAGATATTATGCAAAGGCTCTCCCCTTGTGGGATCGTTCAAATCCGTAAAAGTCTCACACACTGACTCTGAAGAACCAGTGTTATCAAAACAACGCCTATAATGAGGCGGCTCCACGGTTCTAAGCTGAAGACTGAAAATTCCTCTCAGCCGACAGAGTGGGAGGTCTACCACCCTAGGTTAGACACCCAAATCCACGACTAACTAACTCACTATGGAAAACTAGGGAGCACAGAGCACAAACTAAAAGTTCCTAAAGGCAAATCAAGCAAACGACTAACTAGTTGGAAGAACAGTTACACCAACCAACACTAGAGCAACTTATCGGTGCAAGTGAAACTCGAACACAGAAGCACCCTCTGGGTATACTCTGCAAAGCGTGGCCCGATGTCTACCCTAGGTACTGTGGTATACCCCCGCGGTCACCTGTGTAAGTCCCTCAATTAAAGGCAACTAGGTTGCAAGATCGTGAACAATCACCAGGCGGGTACACTTGACAGTCAGGTGGACCGCAATGAGCAGGGCATCAAGCTCAAAACCTATCAAGGGTATCGAAAGCAAGTGTTCCAGAAGATGAATAAGGACCTCAAATGGATTCGAGACCCATGAAGCTCCGTGGCAAATGTGATCAATGGAATCCCAAGACAAGTCCTCTATATGTGTTCCCCACTACTCTTGGTCCGGCTTTGGAGGGGTTATCTTCACTACCTTTCCGCACGCGACCTCGTGGTTAGCCCATGTGTTAGAGGGCGGTCCCAGATAATTTCCACATTACTGGATTTCTACACTCCTTAACATAGACTCGTATGTTTGTTTTATAGCCTTGAAGAGTTTCCTCTCCAACCTAAATCAAGGCTCTAGACTAATCTAGTTGATGGACCCTACAAACATAAAGTCTAGTAAATTTTAATTAGCGTTCTTTTTACAGGCTTGATTTACTCAAAAGGGTATGAAAGTGAAACTAATGACGTTTGAGAGACGAAAGAAAAATAAACAGAAAGTCGGAAACAAAATAACTTATTCTTGACACAATTCTTAATCAACTTTTCAAACTAAAAAAAATTCTAAGATCTTTGAACAGTAAACTCAAAACAAGATTTCGCTCGACTACGAGCTACTTATTGTCCTAAGTAAATAGACAAGAACTTATGAAAGAAAACTTTTCTTGTTTATTAATGCAAACCAACAACTACTTAACCAAATCAAGAAAAGAAAAGAAAAAATTATTTAGTGCTCGCAAAGCAAAAAGGAAAAATGACAACAAGTAAAAGATCAAGAAAAACTTATGGTTTAAGCGTAGAGTGCAAAGAGTTACTGACAATAACACACAAGGTGATGAAAGCAGACTCTCCCACTTATCTAAAAACCCTATAAAAGAAAAAAAAAAAAATAGAGGAAAACTTTTTACTGAAAAAGAAATCTATTGTTGTGATCAGACCTAAGTTGTCGACTGTTATGACAGAGACCAAAAAAAGGAAACTCTTGACAAGGAAAAGGCTGACTGCCTCTCCTTAAACAAAAAATTTATCAACAAACATGCAACTGACAGTTCAACAGCTAGCGTGTGCACGCGAGTTGTAAAAATTTACGATGCATGTACATGAATGCAGACCTTATGCAGGTCATGTGTACCTCTGTAACTTTCACAAATGAAAAAAACAAGCAATCAAACACTGGCAGAGACTACTGGTATTGAGAACCAAAATCTCTTGAAGGCTCAGAAACTTACTTTGACAGAAAAAAGAAAAAACAATTCAAGAAAAATTTCATAGAACAAAACCAATCCGAGGTGGTACCTAAGCTACAAACTGAAAAAACAGAGACCAGAATGAGTATCAGAAAACCCCTGAGAAGGATCACTTCTGACAAGGAAGAGGATGACTGCCTCTTTAATAAAAAAAATCTGAACCTAGCCACGCTATTGTCACTTCATCAGCTAGTGTATCCACGTGGGTTGTGTGAAGGTTGGGCGTGTGTACACACATGCAAGCCTTATACAAGTCGTGTGTACCTCTATGAATTCCCAAAAAGAAAATGTAGCCAAGCAAAGAAAGCAAGGAATACTAGTATGGAAGACCAGAATCCCTGCTAGCTCAGACTTTTGCAGAAACTTTAAAAACAAGTAATGAAACAAATTTTTTAAAATACCCAAAAAAGACTCCTAGAAAACCCTAGAGATCCCGAGTATGGTCGCCAATTTTTTTGTGGGTGGGAATCCCTCCTACAGACTTAGCATTTAAGGGCTCTAATCATGCATGCAGAAAATGACCATTTCAAAGGCCTCTACTCTTTCCTATTCTCCCAACACAAAACCCCACATTCATGCAATACAAAGGTGTAAATGAGATTCAGTAACTCTACCTTAAGTCCTTCGTTTGATGTCGATCCCTTTGCTTTCACTCACTCTTTGATTGCAAGCCTCCTCCCAAAGCTGACCTGCATTCGCACATGAACAAACAAAAAGCTACGAACATGCATTTCATATACTAATTGTTGGGTTAGTTGTGACAATATCATAAAATAAACATTCAACTTGAACACATGATATGGCGGGACGGGAAAAGTATTCCTTTTTGTATTAATCTTCACAAGAGTAAACTTACAATATGTGGTCAGCACTGCTCCTTGAAACTGGTCCTAGGCTCCTCTTCAACTGTCCTCCAACTGCTTTACTCTATATTTCTCTTTGCACAAGGAAGACTAAAGGTTGGGACAAGGGGAGTGCTCAATTGGGTATAGTTTCTTTACTATGATTTTCCTCCTTTCAAATGAGACCCTTACCCCTTCTTTTATAGGCTAGAAGGAGCTAGGTATTTGGTCGAATGATCGGCCATGCATGGTCGAAAGGTTTAGTTAAATTACCCAAAGCTATGTGTTCCATCAACAACTTTCCTTTTTTCGTGTTTTTGTAGGTACATGCGGGCTGTAGTGAGTTAGCTAGAGTGTACACGAGGGTTGTAGTGGAGCAGGGTGCGTGGGCCCTTAAAAAGGGTGTTTTTAAGAAGAGTTGTCTAGTACTGGCTTGGAAAAGAAGGCAGATGAGATGGCTTGATGTCAAGTAAGCATGTCTGGTGAAAATTAGGGTTATAACACTACCAAATATATTCAACCATGTGTGAGCAGTTGTGTAGAAGAGAAGGTCACCTGTTACAAATTTTCTGGAATTTGCCTCTCGGCCTACGAGCCTGTAAAGGAATACATCGAATTGTATTTCCTTCATGTTTTGAAGCCGCCCAGCTTTAACCTGGCCTCAGCCTTAGGAGGAAAGCTGAAGAATGTAATCGTTCTGCTATCACGGTTGCATTATTTGTTTTCAATCATCGACAGAGTGAAGCAACTTGCAATTAGGAAGTTACTTGAATGGATATGGTGGAAGTTTGCTTTCACCTAGCACCACATAAAAATCAATTAGTTTAGGATTGTACATAAATAAGCTCTTGTGGAGCATGTGTTTTTGTTTTCGTTTTTCTTAATTATCGACCTGTACTTTTCAGCAGGATCTTTTTTAGCATGACTCCATAGCCCAGTGCATAAGGCGACTGGAACTGCTTGTTCTTGGTAGCTTGCAAGGAGCATGCCATCCCCCATGTAGCCTAATGTTATCACATATTTCTACAGGGGGATGTTTCCTTTGAAGTTGGCCATTGGGTGACCAAGTGTGAAAGAGTTGGGCTTTAAAACCCACAAATGTTGTTCATCCAAATGCAAAGTCGTGAAATAATCTGGTCCGTTTATTTCAGAAGGACATGTAGTGCACATTCAACATAGTCACGATTTCGTGAGTCATAAAGGTCAAAGGGCAGAGTCATGAGGACTCGCAAAATGCAAAATCATGAAATGATCTGGGCCATCCAACTAGGGGATCATGTGGCAACAGATAAGCTAAATCGTGATTTCGCGTTTCAGAGGTTTCAGCATGGAGCAAGGCACGAAGCCCCGAGTCTTGAAATATCGATGTTAATCAGGGTTGTATGATGCAAAGGGACGTGTGTCACCCGATCCAAGCGATCGCGATTTCGTGACTCGGATATTTCATCATGGAACACAATGTGAGTTCGCGAAACGCGAAATCGCGACGCACCTCAAATTTGGGCCCACGATCACAACCCGCAGTCATATGAAAGTAGGAAAAGGAAAGTGCCTATCGAGCAGCGGGTGGCTGAGACTGTTCAAGGAAATGATCCTGGCCGTCAAGATCAAAGAAAGTCTGACCGTTGATCTAGATGGGTCATTTTGCGGGATCAAGCATCGGGATATTTGAAATCAAGGGGAGTGCAAACTCCCAACAGGCGAAATCCTGAAATTTCATATGGATAAGCATGAGTTCACGACCCGAGGTCGAGTGGAGCGATGGATAGGAGCTGCGCCAAGGGCCGAAAGCACTAGTTTTGGTCTCATCAAAAGATCTACGTGGTTTCGAAGCGTTGGGCTTGACTTGGAGGAGTTGTAAACGTCTCCTGGAGCATTCATGGGTGTCAAACTCCATCCCGATCCTGATGCAGGTAGTTAATGAAAGTAGGGGGAGGTGGTTGAAACCTCGCCTCACCCCATAAATGGAACGCATGGAGGATTCGACCATGGAAACTAGAGTTGTCAGCTCGTGGTACCCCTACGAGTGGTTTTTCCTGCAAGCCCATACTGTTCTGAGATCGCGTCTAACAAAAGAAAATGCAGACGCCAAGTTTTGAATTTAATAGCTAAGTCACATCCCTGATGGGGGGAAGTTGTTCTGAGTATAAATACTCAGTTTTGATATTTTGTTAGGTTTTATGGTAGAGAAAATCTCCCGTATGGTAAATTTTTAGTAAAGCCTCTGGCTTCTGGTTATGTATCTGTATTTGAGACTTCTTGCTTAATAACAGTCATTTTTCCTTACTACATCTTGTTGCCTATGATACTGAAAGAGTTCATGATTGATTGATTCACATGAATTATTGTGATTGTATTATGGTGAATGCTTGACTATAGTGTTGTCATAATTCCTTTTAGTTTCTTTGAGATTTAAATTCAAGATCTTGTGTTTAATTTTTTCCTCTTTGGGTTGTTGGATGACCCGATGTCCTCGACAGACCTCTACATTTTCTCACTGAAGTCTTCCTCCTACTCACCCTTACTACAATTTACTGACTAAAGTTAAAACAAGACCTCACCTACTCGTGCATATCAGTCCAGTTTTCTGAGTTAAAACAATATTTTCTTGAGATTGCGCCCATTTGACCCTCTTATTACCAACTTGTGACATAAAACTCTGATGGGTATCAGGATTACCTCTGTCGCATGATCTGAAAATGAAAAGGCTTGTATCTTTGAAATATTTGCAAGTTTTTAATTAAGTGTGCTTAGGAAAAAGGATCAATTTGCAAACACATAAATTAGAGAACTTTCACATTCAAGATGCAAATAATAACCAGCAAATAACAGTGAACAGTAAACACATAACACAACAAATAATAAAGGAGTTCACCCCTCTCTTGGGTTACATCTTCTGGTCCAACTTCCAATGGATCTTTTATATTATTTGATCAAAGTGATAAAATTAGTGCTTTACAGTGCTCACAATGCCAAATAGATCGCTCCAAGGGCTCCAGAACATCCAAAAACCCCTAGCTGGGCTTTTTCGGTACCTGGTTTGGCCAAAAAATGAAGAAGATAGGCTTCTTGGAAGTTTTCCCCTTCAAGCTTGTTGTCTCTAGTTTGCCAAATCGCACCTCATGTGTGAGTAGCCTGGATTATGGGCATTTCTCGTGCCTAAACCCAGCATGCACGTGCATTCCCATAATTGATGCTAAAATGTCGCACCAATAGCGGACTTAGAGCCTTGAAGGGCGGAGGTGTTGGCCGCATGGGGGGTCATATGGCCACGTCCCAGTGCCATTATAGGCCCCGTTGCAAGATCCAACGTGGATGCGCCAAGGCATATGGATCTAACCGTTTGAAAACCCTGCGTGCAAATATCTATGGGTTAGGTTCATATGGGATGCGTATACAACTGGGGCTGGGGCTAAGCCCCAGCCCGGACCCCGCGCTAACCTTTAGTATATTCATTTTTTAAATATATTTCAAAACATATATTTGTTAAGAACTATTACGTGGGCTAGTGGTAGCCCAGACTTTGCCAACGCATTCCACTGTGTGGGAGGTCCAGGGTTCGAACCCCGCGGACTCCTCAACATTTTACCAAACAACAAAGTGCCACGTGGCAGCCCATGCCTGGGCCACATGGCACCACCCAATTCGTCACAAGTATGCCACGTGTCCAACCTTCATTTTCCCATGTCTGACACTCGGCTGTCTAATCATCACCTGCCCATTAAGCATTGCCACGTATGGGGTCATACCCCTGCCACATCAGCATGTACGGACTGTACAATCAGCAATTTTTTGTTTGTTTGGAAAAACGAACAAAACACGATATCTCACTCATACAATCTCCTTTTGAACCCATTCAATTTGTGTTGGATTCATGAGGACGAGGCCTACGCCCATGTTTGTTTTGAATCTATTCCGATCACTTTGAATTTTTGAGCAAAATTTGATCCCCTGGATCACCGTAATCCAAAGGTGACTTCTGGTCCTTACACCTACAAACCAGTTTCTTGAACTTAGTAGGACAAGGGGCCTTTCAACCCCATCCTCCACCTGGAAGACCACCCCCTCAACCTCATCCAAATATTTATGGTATTCTTGTTTCACCACATGTTTCTCTACAACCTGAAATCCTAGTCAATAATGGTTGGGAGGATTTTGTTAACCCTCCTCAAAACTAGATCTAAGGATGGCCTATAACTTCATTGCCATTACCTCCCCTTACTCTAAAGTGATCTTCCCTACATATTGCATCTGAAGCTTCTCATGCCCATTCCACTCAGCCATTAAAGAATCTTAAACATCATATTCCAGAACTCGAGTCTAGCAAAGGCAAACGACCTACTCATTCTATCAATTTTGATCAGTCAGTAAACTTTTCACATTTAGTCACTTCTCGTGCCAAATGTCAAAAAATTGAAAGTAAACATATCTCCTTTGAGGACATACATTTGGAAGCATCAACAACAAGAGGTTAAAGCACTAGTTGATGAAGGTTTGGAAGTCATAGAGCCACAGGAAAGTAAACAAAGGCAATTTTCCTCACATAAAAAGTATGACTTCTAATTTTTTATTGTTATTATGATGTTTTTAGTAATGACGACAATTATGGCTATTTTTGGGACACTGATATGTTTTGGACAGACCAATTATTCATCAATTTTGGTTATTTTTGCAAGAGTGTTTTTTTTGGAACATGTTAATTACTCCGCATTTTGGACATATTTATTTTAAGAGCAGTTGATATATTCATTTTGACATACTATGACAATTTTTGGCTGAGACATAATCCGATATATATATATTATTCGTGAGTCATAAGTATGTTTACAATTTTTTCTATGGGCTAGTTGGAATGAGAGTTATGTTGAAGTTTAATTAGATGTTTGATGGCATTAATTTATATCTATTTCAAAGTAGGAACAAGGAGAAAATTGTTTAAAAATCAAAAGATTAATTAGGGGGTCCCCACCTATTAGTTAGTATTTATTGTATTCTTATCATTAAATATTATTATTATTTTATAAGATGTCCCTATTAACTAAATTTAGTTAATGACTTAACCAAAGGTAGTTGAACTTCTCAAACTACTTTTGAAAGAAATAAAAGAAGATTTCAAGGGACAAGAAAAAGGAGAGAGTGATGGAGAGAACAACTCAGATAAGGTATGCTCTTGCTTCTTAAGTGAGATTACTTTACTATTTCATTCATCTCTGAAATACATAAGTGTTAACGAATTCTTGTTGATAGCATGATCCTACTGAAGGTGGCAATAAGGAGAGCCCGGAAGTATCTATTTATTGGTATACTTCGCAAGGTTGATCACATGTCTCTGATTGTATGTGGATTCTTATTAGATTTCTGGATTAGTTTTCACTACGGATTGAGGATTTTCTGCAAAGTCAATGAAATGGCATTTGTGGCCTGTCATTTTACCTTTGTTTCAATCCTGGTTTCACTTAATGATACTAGTGGTCTTTGTATGATGTAATATACCATCTTTGACTTCTAAGTCTCATTTTGGTCCTTACATTTTGAGTATGAAGAATGTTGTTGGTTGTATTTTAGACTTGAATAAATAAAATATTTGGATGGTTTTGTAGTCTCATTTGAGTTTTTCTATGTAATATTTTATCATATTTTAATTTCTAAAGTTGTTCAAAAATTATTCAAAATATTTTGTGTTATGAATATTTTTTTTTCTTGACATACTTCAATTATAAAAGATAACATTAATTCCAAGGACATATTTCTTGAGAATTAATTGAATTTTTTAAAGAGGCTATAAACACAAGGTGATAATCCCGACTATTTTGCTCCAGCCAAGCAAAATTTGAAAATGTTGGTTTTAGGATAAGTCCATTCCTTTTCATCAACACAATCTTTGTTATGGTGTCCTCTATCTGGACCCTAAATGTTAGCAATGGCATAAAAATTCATGCCAAGGGTATGTTGCTTGGACATAGTTTGTGGTTGAACTTTATGAACACTTTGACATCGACACACACCATCTAGGCCATTTGACCAAGTTGAAAAAGTATGGTATAGTGGAAGACTTTTTTGCCGCATTTGAGCACTTGGATTTGAAAATAGAGGGTATATCATATGCATTCTTCAGGGAATGATTTATAAGTGGCCTAAATGATGAAATATGAGCCTGAGTCCTCATGGTTCTCCCCCAAACATGGTTGGAAGCTATTAAACGTGTCAAGGAAGCGCAACAGGTTGTATTTTCCCATAACCAAAAACCCTATTTTCTTCCTTGCCCTCGACCTACCAATCCTTCCCCTCGTGCCACTCCTCTTAAGATCTAGAAATTAACTTAGGAAGAAATGGTTGAACGTCAACTCAAGGGTCTTTGTTATAATTGTGATGACAAATATTTTTCATGGAACAAGTGTTAGGATCTTATCCTAACCATTTCCATGGGTCATTAGTTAGTAGGATATGTTTTCTATGTAATAAAGGTTGACATTGGTTAATAAGGCCTATTAAATAAAGTAGAATAAGTCAATGTAAGAAGACCTAATAGAAGCTTCCGCTTCTAGAAAGATATTCCTCTATAAGTTTCCTTATAAGGTAGAGTTAGTATAAATAAGAGTAGGGGGTATTGGATATTTTTGTCTTGGATATTATTGTAATAGAGTTATGCTCTGTTGGAGGTTTCCCCCTCGAAGAGGCAAGTGAACATTTATATCTTTAATAAATTTTCCCTTTCTGGTGTTATTTTGGTATCGTTATAGCTATAATCTTTTTGATCCATTATTGCTTGCTAAATATTTATATTTTGCATAATATAATTTATCTGGTATATTGCAAGTGGTATCAAAGCTCCTTCATGGGCAGAACTTGTGGGGTAAAAAATTTTCAGGGTAGAGACGTATTCCAACGTTTTTAAGATACAAAGATTTGTCGTTCCACACATAAACCCGAGGTCGGGGAATCATACATGTAGGAACTACAAGTAGTAATTTAGAGCACATTGTTGGCCACCCTTGTAACCCTTGTTAGTACCCCTTCGAGTGGTAGTGCATCAATCAACACCTGTTTATGGATCGGCTTAGATATCTTGAAGCCCTCCATAGATAAACTGATCGGTTGCTTGACTACTATAGTGTCACTGGTAACAACATAGGGGAAGATACTCTCTAGTACCTGGGTAATTGAGTAGTATGGCTAAGGGTACCTTCTGGCCTCCTTAGTTGGTAACTTGAGATATTGGGTCAAGTACTATTGTTCGACCCCGCACATATATAAGAGAGTTATAGCACAAGAAAAATTGTTGCATGTAGATACCATGTAAACCCCAACCCTTAGGATGGAAACAACTGATCTATTACAGTGCAACTTGGCCCTTGCTGAATTTTTCGCCATAGAAACACTCCCTGCTGACATTTTTTTTATTATTGATAATGTGGGAATTTCGCCACTGCAGAAGTATTCAAGTCGGAGTATAACTACGCAGGAGTAAAAAAAAAAAGTCTAGGCCCCGATCACACCCTTATTTGTGACTTAGTCCATTAGATTCCTCTCTTCATTATGATCGCAGTGGTACCCTTCACTTTTAATCCGTTTATTCCCACAGACCCAACCCTTTCTGGGACACCCTTATTTGTGAACTATCCCATTGCAATCCTCTATTTTTCTCAATCACACTGGTACCTATCATTTTTGTGGCCCATATTTTCCATCATGGCCCCTCATCTACTACCTAAGCCACCCTAATGTCAACCACCCACTCTCAGAGCTAAGACAACTGGGAGTCTCAGGTGTTCAGCCTATAACAACAAGTGTCCTCCATCCACACACAAGTCCAAGCTTCTATAAGCACAACAGTACAAGAAGTTGTCCATACAACCATGCAACAGATATTCAAGGGTAAGAATGTTGAGCCCAATTCAAAAGACCCTCAAGCCTCCCATTATGAGCCTAATCATTCATCCCACTCCCCTTGGGGTTCTCCACACTCTTGGAATAAGGTGCCCAAAGTTGACATGCATAAATTTGATAGATCAAACCCAGCAGGGTGGGTTTCTCAAATTGAATAATACTTCTCCCTTCATGATAGTCGAGATGATGAGACCAAACTCCATGTAGGGATTTTGTACTTGGATCAAGAACTATGGCAGTGGCATAAGAAATGTTATCCAGGACTACCTACCTGGAACATGTTCACTAAAGCATTTTGTGCCCATTTTTATAGGGAATCACATTTTTTGGGAAGGCTCACTAAGCTACGCCAAATGGGATTAGTCTCATACTTCATCATGACATTTGAACAGTTGGATATCCAAACTGAGGGCTTATCTGATTAATTTTTCCTTGAATGTTTTATCAGTGGCTTAAAGGAAGCCATCGAGGCTCATGTGAGCATGCATCATCCTACTACCTGGTTGCAGGCATGCCAATTAGCACTGGAAGTAGAAACCATCCTTCAGGCTCCACCCCTGAAGGATACATTCCCCAACCATCCTTGCCTCGGGGATAACCCAGCTCCGACACAAACCTTAAAGGTCCAAAAGGTCTCTCCAACAGAAATGGTGGAGCGTCACGAGCAAGGACTTTGTTATTAATGTTATGAAAATTACTCACTGGGACATAAATCTAAGGAACAAAATTTCCTCAAGATTGATGCATCAACTTCATCTTCCTTTGCATACATACCATCAGATGAGACTCCTGACCCAGAGGATGCTCAACCAAATGTTCTTGCCGAAGATTTTGTTTCAATCCCCTGTGGAACCAGAGGAACCTTTCATATCACTTCATGTCATTCTAGGTATTTTGGCCCCACGGACATTGAAGATCAAGGGCTCCATCAAACATAAGTTGGTTCTGGTGTTGATTGATAATGGTAGCACCCATAATTTTATTCACTACAGGCTTGCTGAGAAGCTCCATTGTTTTGTCCGCCCTGTTTCTAATTTACAAATCCTCATCGCTAATGGGGGTACGATGAAGTGTGGGGTCCATTGTGAGAATTTCAAACTCCAATTGGGGGATTATCATCTGAAAACCCACATGTTATTTATTTCCGTGGGGCTCTATGATATTGTATTGGGTGTGGAATGGCTTCACACTCTGGGACCAATCACAATGGATTATCAAGAATTATATATGAGCTTCACCAAGAGGCTCACACCTATACCCTCTGGGGTCTCCAAGCGATCTCACCTGAAATGATCACCTCTCATAGGATGAGAAAAATATTGAAGAAAGGCCACCATGGTGCGATTGCTCAATTTCATGCCATTCAGGTCATTGATCATGCCTCTATGGTAGTTCCTCCTAGCCTGCAACTAATATTGGACAAGTACCCCAAGGTCTTTGAGCTTCCCACTAACTTACCTCCCTCCATGGGTGAGCATGATCATAGCATCCCTCTCCTTTCGGGCAGTCAACCCCCCAATGTATATCCCTACAAGTATCCATTTTTTCAAAAAAATGAAATGTTGGATTACTGAGAGGGGGGGTGAATTAGTAATGAGCAATTTATACCACTTATTAATCCTTTTAACCGCAATGTATATTCTTTTAACTTCTTCAACAATGCTCATTGGTTCATCATTAATTCATCATATAACATTAACATCCATCAGTGCATAATAAAAAACAATAGACACATCCACACAATGCAAAATACACCAGTATTTTATGTGGAAACCCAATGCAGGAGAAAACCATGAAATGATTTTCTTATATGTCTTTAAGAACTACATTCAAGGAAGCACCAACTTCCAATTCTTTGGCTACAACCAAAAGGAGGCTCCAACCCCCAGTGTTCTCCAGCTCCAACCGGAAGGTGGCTAAAACCACCCAATTCTCTGGCTCCAACCTCGTTCTCTATCTTAGACCGAAAGGTGGCTACAACCACCCAATTCTTTGGATCCAACTAGAAGGAGGCTCCAACCCCTGTGTTCTCCGGCTCCAACTGAAAAGTGGCTCCAACCACCTAGTTCTCAGGCTCCGACCTAAAGGAAGCTCCAACTCCCTGATTCTCCAGCATAAACTAGAAAGAGGCTACAACCCCCTTTCCTTTCCCCGTCCAACCACCCTAAAATATAAGTGTCAAATAAATGGTGAAACCACTGCCACACTGTCACTGTGAGATAGATTATTGTAAACTAGTACCAATATGTGCCAATGACCTGTCACAACCTGTACCAATCTATACCAATAAACTGTAATCAACATGTACTAATAACCTATACCAACATATACCAAATACACCAACAACCTCTACCAATAATAATCTCAATATATCATATCTGATAACATAGATCTCATACCCAATATCACAAGAATATCACTCAACCAATCATGTACATCAACAACTAGTACAACATGTACCATCACAAGTGCATTAACCATGCACATCACAACACCTCACAACCATCACCAATACCAAGATATTTATGCAACATCAACTATAAACCATGTGCCAAGATCAGGACAAATATGTCCAACAAGATTACCAAACAATGCCTCATAAAAATCATGTATATACCTCATCAAACCAGGCATGTACAAATCATGTATCAATAAAAATCCATGTTATACCTCATCAAGATGTACCAACATCACCTTACCATACACCTCATGTATATGCCAACTCATCAACTAAGCATCTCATCCATGAACTCAACATATACCTCAACCATATACCAAAACATACATCAAGACAACCAACAAGAGTCCTCTAGCAATACATCACAAACCCATGATCCAAATACCATAAACCCTTACATAAAACCATGTGCCAAACCTCATTGTTATGTAGCCTCAAGCATGTACCATGTCATTACCAAATGTAACCATCAAAACATGAATATAAACATACATGTAACTCAGTAACAGACCTGGTGTATGTTATCATAGACCTGCAAACCTTTCTTAACTTCAACAACAAGAGACTAACATTTTCATCAAACTTTACTTCAGTCTCACATGACTAACTTTGGATTAGTCAACAACCCTAACTTGAAATAAGAATAACTATGTACCAATAATGCATAAAGGTATCAAAATTATAAAAAATATTCTTCAGTGTCTTCTCTGCAAATCCTCTAGATTTCACTACTTGGAACTTCCCAAAAAATGAGTTATAGAAAAAAATGGCATACCTTGTTGAATTCTGGATTATTCTAGAGAGCGAACTTGTAGAGCATGCCACACACAAAATATTTTATGTATGGATATGAAAATGATACACCACGTACTACAGACTATAATATAACCAATTCATTTGGTCCCACTGAATTTGTATCTGTTATGAATAAGTTATAACATTTTTACCCAGAACACATGTTTTAGACTAGTTTCAGGGCTAGCCACAAACCCTATCTTCTACAGATTGTAACTCCCAAACTACAATGACACAAAATTTGAAATTTTTATCATAGTTACTTGGATATGTTTTCTCAACAACATCTAGATTTCGTTATCTGAATCATTCTAGAAAAGAAATTATTGCGAAACTTGTGAGATGACCTGTAAATAACATACCTTATAAAGCATCATCAAAAAACTTTATCCTCCCTTGAATTTCGGCCTTATTTACTTCACCTTCCCTCTGAAATTCACCTTAGATCTCCTTTGGTTACCTTAATCACTTATAAATATTCAATATTCTCAATAGATGCTAATGGGGGACCCTTTCTCTCTTATTTACACTCTCCAAGTAGCTTCCTCTAGAAGTATCCATTTAACCACTTTGTCCACTTAACCAACTTTGTCCACTTAGCCACTTTGTCCACTTAACCACTTTGTCCACTTAACCAACTTTGTCCACTTAGCCACTTTGTCCACTTAACCACTTTGTCCACCTAACTTCTTTTTCAAATTTATTATTTAATTAATTTCTCCTTGCAACCACATTGACTAGGAATCTTCTTGAAGACTTTCTATAATAATTGACTTCTTGTTGACCTTCTAGGGGCTTCTAGAATACGTTTGGGGGTCCTCCAACTTCACAAGGCCATATCTCACTAACCATGAGGAACCACATGGCGTTCCACATATCAAAATAAATTTAATGACGTGTATTGTCCATCTATAATAGTCTTGCATGCATATTCATTGATATTCATGCCTTTATACCTAAAACAAACTCGGGTCCATTACCCATACCTTTGTGCTACCGGAATTTTCTATCGAGCTTCTCCAAGGGTTGACATCAATATATAAGGGTTGACATCAATATAAAATATCACTCTCCAATAGTTGACATCAATGACAACCAAAAATCCAAACCAATTGTCCATCAACCTAAGCCAATTGTCTGACAATCTCCCCCTTTGGCATTGATGGCAGCACCAACATTAATGGAAACACTTAGTCATGACAATTATTCATGCTCATACTCCTCATCAATGTTTCTATCTCTCCCCCTTTGACATCAATGGCAAAGGGTATCTCTCATTGGGGTTTCTCCCCCTGACTGAACTCTCATTGGGGATGCTCCCCTTATCTAAATGCCTTTGATCATTCTTTGTGTTTCTAAATATCTTATTACTCTCTCTCCCTTCATATGAATAATATCTCCCACTTTGACAAAGGGTATCACTCTGATGCAACATTGAATTCATATCACTCATGCTTCTCTTGTGACAATATCTCCCCCTAGAATCATGTCTCTTTTCTCTCTCTCCAAGCAACTAACTATATATCCATGTATATGAGAAATCTCTCCTCCTGGAATCATACCTCTATTATTACTTCTCTGTCTAACAACTTCTCTGAATGATATTTCTATCTATCTTTCTGCTTTTGTTTCTCTCCCTTGACTTCTCTGCAAGATGTCGTGTAGAAAAATATAAGTCTCCGTGTACCTGCATGTCACATACCCACTACCATAATAAAATTTTCGTTGATTTCTGCAGAATCAGAGCCCCGGAATTACCTATGGAGGCCTAGCGCAAGCTAGCTCTTTCTCTCTCTCTGTTCCCATGTGATCGCGGGTCATGATCACGATTCAAATAATTGTGGTCCCTCTTTGTATTTCGCACCTCGGCGCTACAGTGATGTCGAATCATTCGACTCTGCAATCGCCAAACACCGGCAGGGCTGGTAACTAGCCAATAGGGACGAGTCCCTACAAGGTTGGTAAATGGTCGTTAGGAACGGCCCTGTCGTGCAGGTGAGAGGAGTACGGGTGGCAAGAAGGGAAACATGACACGGTGGGCATTGTGACAGGAGACGGGTCCCATTTCACACGCCACACCATTCCGGACCCCCCCCTCCCCATTAAAGGTAGAATGGCAAGGGGGGTCCGAAATTCGCCTGAATGTCGTTGATCAAGGTGAATTGATCCTGACCGTTCCTGAGTTGCACGTTCGATTCCGGACCCCCCCCCCCCCAACAGCTAAAGGCAGAATGGAAAGGGGGCTCCGGAATGAAACCTCAGCCGTAGATCTGGGCGGGTTGACTCTGGCTGTCCAGATCTGCTCGCCGCTTACCCTAAGGCATATTCGCGCCCCAGCTTAAAGTCGACATCTCTTCCTCACATATAACGATCATTACAGACCCTGAGATCCTCTCAAAGAATCTCGTTCGTTCATCGGGAATTATCATCACGAGAGTCCAAACTCTCGACCACGAGATTCCCAAATTCTTGATCCCCAGTTTCCCGATGCGGTTAATCTCTCGACACGTAGCCTCCTTAAATCGGACGGTCTAGATCTGTCCTGGGGTTTCCACCATGGAAAGTCTCGATCTCTCGTCACTAGGATTCCCGAGTTCACGATTCCCGATTTCCTGAAATGGAAAATCTCACGACACGTGGCCCCCTTAAATCGGACGGTCCAGAATTGTCTCGGGGTTTCCACCATGGAAAGTCCCGATCTCTCATCACCAAAACACCCGGTTTCTCGATTCCCGATTTCCCGAAATGGGAAATATCACGAAACGTGGCCTCCTTAAATTGGACGGTCCAGATCTGTCCTGGGGTTTCCACCATGGAAAGTCCCGATTTCTCATCACCAGGACTCTCGAGTTCACGATTACCGATTTCCCGAAATGGGAAATCTCATGACACCTGGCCTCCTTAAATAATGGTCCAGATTTGTCATGGGGTTTCCACAATGGTAAGTCTCGATCTCTCATCACCAGGACTCCCGAGTTCACGATTCCCGATTTCTCGAAATGGGAAATCTCACGACACGTGGCCCCCTTAAATCGGACGGTCCAGATCTGTCCCGGGGTTTCCACAATGGTAAGTCCTGATCTCTCATCACCGGGACTCCTGAGTTTGTGATTCCTGATTTCCTGAAATGGGAAATCTCATGACACGTGGCCCCCTTAATCAGACGGTCCAGATCTATTTCGGGGCTTTCGCCCTTATTCACTGGGGGTTTAACCCTCGGGTATCTCCTGACAAATCCAACGGCTGTCGGGTTTTTCAACCGAGATCTGACGGCTCGGGCCAGTTCCTAACTTGTGCATTCTCCCACAACTTCCTGGACGTGGAAAAATCAATGGTCTAGATGTTCTCATGGACCTTGGGGATCTACGGTCTCGATCTCTTCGCTACGCACGAAGACACAGAGAAACCAAGTGGTAAGGCGTTTAACACCCTACTTTCTCCTACCAATCTAATGGTCGTGTGTGACCGCAGATTTCCTGACGGAATCTCGTCCATTGATCAACACCTATTTAGGGTTAAGGTACTTAACCTTCTAGCTTCTTCTTCCGATCTGACGGTCGTGAGTGACCACAGATCTCCCGACGGGATCTCATCCGTCGATTCGATACTTATCAGGGATAAGGCACTTAACACTCCATCTTCTTCTTCCGATCTGATGATCGTGAGTGACCACAGATCTCCCAACGGGATCTCATTCATCGATTCGATACTTCATCCTTATGCTGTCATCTCGGGTTTTCAAGAGGATTGTTCCTCCTCGTGCAGGGTTACTAAGGCCTTGCGCCTTCACATTCTCTTTCCCGATTCTTGATGGGCTTTCAAGGAGGGTATCTCTATGGGGAGGTTTTTACCCAGGGTACTATCTGAGGCAGATAAGGGTATATCTCTCTCGAGAACCAGGCGTGAAGTCTGAATTAGATCAGTTTTCATATAAACAACAATTTAAGAGAGCATAAGCCACACGTAGTCTTTCCATATAAACATACAACTACCAATATTGATCAAGACACCATACAAACATTCTTATAATGAAGTCATTCACGATTTCACAGCTTATGATCATAAATGTCAGCATACATATATTTCAAGATGTCAAAGGAAAAACACTTATCAGAAAATAACACCAGGGGTTATGCAACTGCTTAGAGGGGTACTCGTTTCCACCCAACCGTAGGCAGGCTCAGCGACTCCCAGCGGATTTACCACTAGCCACCCCCGAGCTGAGACCATGATGCTGTGAGACTGTGTCTCTGTTTACCAATGACCAGGAGTGAAGGTTACTCTCCTTCCTCTCTTCTATCACTCACTCTGCATATTGCCAGAGTTCTCTTCCTCCCCTCGCGTCTGCCCCCAATCGCTTCTCCCCCACACCTCATCCTCTTGCGAGGTTGTGTGTGGCGTGATTTCCCTCGCGCTGGTCAGGCCTGACGACTCTACGGATGGGTGGTTCACCTCCCCATCCCTCATTAATTCCTGAGGAGCCATCTACCTACCAGTCTGCAAGTCATTTAATTCGAGGCCAGCGAGCCACTTTTGGTTCTCCGGGCCAGTGAAGTCCAAATACGGTATTAATTATCGGTGGAAGTTAATGCCACCTTTCCAGGTGCCTTCCACCACCATTGTGGTCTCTTTTTCAGCACATCCCCTCTCAGCAGTCCTGCAATATAAATTCATAATATTATTCACATTCATCGACCTTTTCCACAAGGTCCATTCACATCACATATTCACATTTCTGAGTTTTCCACAGTTCTTGGCCAGTCCAGTTATTTTTACAAACTGGGGGAAACATGGTGTTACAATTCCCTCCCCCTTAAAGGAACATCATCCTCGATGTTCTTATCTTTTAACATAAATTGCATGTACAGAGGTAAAAAAAATCGGATATGTCTGTCTCATGGCATCCTCCATTTCCCATGTAGCCTCATCTGGGCCAAAATGTCTCCACTGCACTTTTACCTGTGCAATGGTTCAGTTCCAGAGTGGGGTTTCCTTTCTGTCCAATATGCATTGGGATTCTGGTAGAAATTCTCCCTCCGGTTCCACCTGGATCATAGACCAATCAATTATATGATTAGTATCATGTACATATTTCTTCAATAATGAAACATGGAAAACATTATGTGCTTTTACTGTGGGAGGAAGTGCTAGCCTATAGGCTACAGGTTCCACTCTCTCTAGAACCTCAAAGGGTCCACAATACTGGGGTGCCAACTTGGCACAACTCCCATTTTCAAGGAACTCCTTCTGGGCTTAATTCTGAGATATACATGGTCTCCCGTTTTGAACTCTCTTGGAGTTCTCTTTTGGTCAGCATAACTTTTCTGTTGGTTCTGAGCAACCTTAAAATTTTGTTTTATCTGAGTCACTTGTTGTTCCATTTCTTTCAACATGTTGGGTCCAAAAGAAATTCTATTTACAAGATTACTCTAGCTGACTGGAGTATTACACGGCCTGCCATAGAGGACCTCAAAGGGACTCATCTTTAAGGATGGTTGGTAGTTGTTGTTGTAGGCAAATTCTACCAATGGCAGGTAGTCTTCCCATTTCTTGGGTTGATGCATTACATGCATCCTTAACATATCCTCTAATATTTGATTCACTCTTTCTGTCTGTCCATCGGTTTGAGGATGATAGATGGTGCTAAACAACAATTTGGTCTCTAAACCAGCCATCAGTGATTTCCAAAAATTGGAAGTAAATTTTGTGTCTCTGTCAGACACTATCTCTTTCGGCATACCGTGCAGTCTGAATACCTCTTTCATGAATACTTGGGGGATATCTATCGCCTTGTAGATTGATTTGACGGGGATGAAATGAGCAGACTTGCTCAGTTTATCCACCACTACCATAATGGCGTCATTCTGTTTGGTTGATGTTGGCAATCCAGTGATAAAATCCATGGAGATGGTTTCCCATTTCCATTATGAGATGGGTAAAGGGTGTAATAGTCCTGTTGGGTGTCGATGTTCTGCTTTAACATGTTGGCACTCTATGCATTGGGCCAAATATTTGGTTGTATTTCTTCAATCCAGGCCAATAAAATTGTTTCCGGGTGGCAGTGATCATTTTCTGGTATCCTGGGTGACCAATGTATGGTCTTTTATGTAGTTCATCCATAATGAACCTCTTCAAGTCGTCACAATTTGGAATGTACATTCTATCTCTGTAAGTGAGCAGACCTCCTTTGGTCATCTGGTAGCCTTCATATTTTACTCCAGCGGGTTCTTGATGTAGGTACAGGGTCACAGTCTAAACGAAGGGATCTGTCTCCTGTGCATTTCTGACTCTGTTCTTGACATCTATCTCGCAGGTACTCATCGCTGCCAGGTGAATTGTTTTCATGCTTCTGCTAAGGGAATCGGCCACCCTATTCTCCTTCCCTTTAATGTGTTTGATTTCAAAATCAAATTTGCTAAGGAGGGCCATCCATCTAGCTTGTCTAGCATTGAGATTTGGTTGGTCAAACAAATACCGCAATCCACAGTGATCTATCATAAGTACAAATTTTCTTCCCAAGAGGTAATGCCTCCACATTTTCAAGGCATGCACTATGCCAGCCAGTTCTAGATCATGAGTCACATAGTTGACTTCATGTTCGTTTAATTTTCGGGATTCATAGAAGATCACACTTCCTTTCTGCATAAGGACTCCTCCAAGCCCTTCCTTACAGGCATCTGTGCACACAAGGAAGTCAGCTTCTGGGTCAGCGATTTTCAACATGGGTGCATGGGTCAGTAGATGTTTCAGGGTTTGGAATCTTTCTTCACATTTCTGTGTCCACAGGAATTTTGTCCCCTT
>ML791755.1:400869-426202 GCA_009831015.1 Picea engelmannii | reverse complement strand
AAATCATGGACTCTGAAATATTTCTTCAGTCCAAGTAGCCAGGCCTCAGCTTCCTCTCCCTTCTTTATCTCACTGTCAAAGGAGGGAGGTTTGGCCTTTCTGAATTCCTCAAATTTATGACCCTTGGAAGTCTTTTGCTTCTTCTTCTTTCTTCGAGAATAGGGACTGGTCCTGCTGCTGGAAGAGCCTTCTGAATCACCAACTTCCTTCTTAGAGGAATCGTCTGGCACTGGTCCTTTACCTCTGGGGTGGACCTTCCTTGAGGTGCTTCTCTCAGTATGGCCACTGATACGACCATGTTTCTGCATCTTGGGTTCATGTTGCATTTGTCGCTATAGGTCGGATAAGCTCTGCAGTAAAACTGCATTAATTTCAGTTTGTTTTTCTTGTTCTTTCATCATCCTTTCATTGTCTGCCTTGAAGCTTTGCAATTCAACCATGAGACTCCTCACAGTCTTGGCTAGATCTGGAGGGGTTCCTATTGCTCTTCTTTCGTCAGACTCTTCGTCTCTATTGTGGGAGCCTTCTCCCATCTCTTGGTGAGTCACCATTCTCTGCGTCTGTAAATTCCCGCGACTGATCGTCCGCTTGGGTGAAAAGACAAATGTTGGTTATTAGTCAAGAGTTAGATACATTCTATAACCTGCGCATAAATTTATAACTTTTTCACATGCATACACAGTCGGGTTCTCATTTCCAAGTTTTAATCCTAGACAAGAGAGTTAAGTTAGGGGGTTACTCCTCGTAGGAGTGCTTCGAATGGAGCTTATGCACAACTCATTCATGAGCGCAATCAGGTCGACTGTTGTCACCATGCTCTGATACCACTTTTTCACATACCCACTACCATAATCAAATTTTCGTTGATTTCTGTAGAATCAGAGCCCCCGAATTACCTACAGAGACCTAGCACAAGCTAGCTCTTTCTCTGTCTCTGTTCCCATGTGATCGCAGGTCATGATCACAGTTCAAATAATCGCGGTGCCTCTTTGTATTTCACACCTCGGTGCTACAGTGATGTCGAATCATTCGACTTTGCAACCGTCGAACCCCGACAGGGCTGGTAACTAGCCAATAGGGACAAGTCCCTACAAGGTTGGCAAATGGTCGTTAGGAATGGCCCTGTCGCATGAGTGAGCGAAGTACAGGTGGCGAGAGGGGAAACACGACATGGTGGGCGGCGTTACAGGAGACGGGTCCCACTTCACACGCCACACGATTCCGTACCCCCCCCCATTAAAGGTAGAATGGCAAGGGGGGTCTGGAATTCGCCTGAATGCCATTGATCAAGGCGAATTGATCCTGACCATTCCCGAGTTGCATGTTCGATTTCGGACCCCCCCCCCCCACCGGTAAAGGCAGAACGGCAAGGGAGCTCCGAAATGAAACCTCAGTCGTAGATCTGGGCAAGTGGACTCTGGCCATCTAGATCTGCTCGTCGCTTACCCTAAGGCGTATTCGTGCCCCAGCTTAAAGTCGACATCTCTTCCTCACATCTGACGGTCGTTACAGACCCTGAGATCCTCCGAAAGAATCTCATCCATTCATCAGGAATTATCATCACGAGAGTTCGAACTCTCGACCACGGGACTCCCAAATTCTTGATCCTCGGTTTCCCAATGCGGTTAATCTCTCGACACGTAGCCTCCTTAAATCGGACGGTCCAGATCTGTCCTGGGGTTTCCACCATGGAAAGTCTCGATCTCTCGTCACCGGGACTCTCGAGTTCACGATTCCTGATTTCCCGAAATGGGAAATCTCACGACACGTGGCCCCCTTAAATCGAACGGTCCAGATCTGTCTCAGGGTTTCCACCATGGAAAGTCTCGATCTCTCATCACCAGAACTCTCGGGTTCTTGATTCCCGATTTCCCAAAATGGGAAATCTCACGACATGTGGCCTCTTTAAATCGGACGGTCCAGATCTGTCCCAGGGTTTCCACCATGGAAAGTCCTGATTTCTCATCACCAGGACTCCCGAGTCTGCGATTCCCGATTTCCCGAAATGGGAAATCTCATGACATGTGGCCTCCTTAAATCGGACGGTTCAGATCTGTCCCGAGGTTTCCACAATGGTAAGTCCCGATATCTCATCACCAGGACTCCTGAGTTCGCGATTCCTGATTTCCCGAAATGGGAAATCTCACAACACGTGGCCCCCTTAAATCGGACGGTCCAGATCTGTCCCGGGGTTTCCACAATGGTAAGTCCCAATCTCTCGTCACCAGGACTCCCGAGTTCATGATTCTCGATTTCTCGAAATGGGAAATATCATGACACGTGGCCCCATTAATCAGACGATCCAGATCTATTTCGAGGCTTTCGCCCTTATTCACTGGGGGTTTAACCCTCGGGTATCTCCTGACAGATCCAACGGCTGTCGGGTTTTTCAGCCAAGATCTGATGGCTCAGGCCGGTTCCTAACTTGTGCATTCTCCCACGACTTCCTGGACGTGGAAAAATCAATGGTCTAGATGTTCTCATGGACCTTGGGGATCTACGGTCCCGATATCTTCGCTACCCATGAAGACACAGAGAAACCAAGTGGTAAGGCGTTTAACACCCTACTTTCTCCTACCAATCTAATGGTTGTGTGTGACCGTAGATTTCCAGACAGGATCTTGTTCGTTGATCAACACCTATTTAGGGTTAAGGTACTTAACCTTCCAGCTTCTTCTTCTGATCTGACAATCGTGAGTGACCACAGATCTCCCAACGGGATCTCGTCCGTCGATTCGATACTTATCAGGGATAAGGCACTTAACACTCCATCTTCTTCTTCCGATCTGACGGTCATGAGTGACCACAGATCTCCCAACGGGATCTCATCCATCGATTCGATACTTCATCCTTATGCTGCCATCTCGAGTTTTCAAGAGGATCGTTCCTCCTCGTGAAGGGTTACTAAGGCCTTGCGCCTTCACATTCTCTTTCCCGGTTCTTGATGGGATTTTCAAGGAGGGTATCTCTATGGGGAGGTTTTTACCCAGGGTACTATTTGAGGCAGATAAGGGTATCTCTCTCCCGAGAACCAGACATGAAGTCTAAATTAGATCAGTTTGCATATAAACAACAATTTAAGAGAGCATAAGCCACACATAGTCTTTCCATATAAACATACAACTACCAGTACTGATCAAGACACCATACAGACATTCTTATAATGAATTCATTCACGATTTCATAGCTTATGATCATAAATGTCAGCATACATATATTTCAAGATGTCAAAGGCAAAACACTTATCAGAAAATAACACCAGGGGTTATGCAACTGCTGAGAGGGGTACTCGTTTCCACCCAACCGTAGGCTCAGCGACTCCCAACGGATTTACCACTAGCCACCTCCGAGCTGAGACCACGATGCTATGAGACTGTGTCTCTATTTACCAGTGACCAGGAGTGAAGGTTACTCTCCTTCCTCTCTGCTATCACTCACTCTGCATATCGCCAGAGTTCTCTTCCTCCCCTCGCGTCTACCCCCAATCGCTTCTCCCCCACACCTTATCCTCTTGCAAGGTTGCGTGTGGCGCGATTTCCCTCACACTGGTCAGGCCTGACGGCTCTACGGATGGGCGGTTCACCTCCCCATCCCTCATTAATTCTTGAGGAGCCATCTACCTACCAGTCTATGAGTCATTTAATTCGGGGCCAGTGAGCCGCTTTTGGTTCTCCGCTCCAATGAAGTCCAAATACGGTATTAATTCTCGATGGAAGTTAACGCCACCTTTCCAGGTGCCTTCCACCGCCATCATGGTCTATTTTTCAGCACATCCCCTCTCAGCAGTCCTACAATATAAATTCATAATATTATTCACATTCATCGACCTTTTCCACAAGGTCCATTCACATCACATATTCACATTTCTGAGTTTGCCACAATTCTTGGCCAGTCTAGTTATTTTTACAAACTGGGGGAAACAGGGTGTTACACTGCCACCTTTTGAAGTTATTGTCCATTGGTGCTTCCTTGTGTAATCAACTGATATATATGAAAAGCATTCAAGAATACGCATTAAAATATTCCTATGTCATTATCATCCATTATAACAATGTTGTTGGATTACTGAGAGGGGGGGTGAATCAATAATAGAGCAATTTAATCCTTTTTCACCAAAAATGCAAGTGTTATATCAATGTAGCATTATCATCCAATAGTTATAGAGTAAATAAAAAATGAAAAAATGAGCAATCACACACATACAGAGTACACCAGTGTTTTTACGTGGAAACCCAAAGTGGGAGAAAACCACTAAATGATTTTTATTATATGTCTTGAAGAATTACATTCATTGGAAGAACCAACTTCCTTTGTTTTCCATCTGCAACTGGAAGGAGGCTCCAACCCCCTAGTTTCTCATGCTACAACCTGAGGGAAGCTCCAACTCCCCAATTCTTTGGCTACAACCTGAAGGAGGCTACAACCCCCTAAGTTCTCCGGCTACAACCGGAAGGTGGCCACAACCACCTATCCTTGCCCCGTCCAACCGCCCTGAAATATAAATGTCAAATGTAGACAACTTGTCATTGTCATTGAATCAACCACTGCCACAGTCAACCTGTCATTTTCAACCAGTACCAATAACCTATAACAACCTATGCAAATCAACCTATACCAATAACATGAACCAACATGTACCATGCATCAACCATGCATTAACCTTGACTCATCGAGATGTACCAACATCATCAACTATACACCTCATGTATGTCCAACTCATCAACTACTTGTCTCAACCATGTACCCAACATGTACCTCAACCATATACCAAAGACATACACCAATATAACCATCAAAAGTTATCTAACAATTCATCACTCTATCCATAAACCAAATACCATAAACCCTTATATCAAACCATGTGCCACAACCTCACTGTTATGTAGCCTCAAGCTAAACCAATGACTTCAGCAACACATCACAACCAAAAGAGAAATACCCATATGCCAAATACCAACTGTATCCCTCAACAAATCTGATATATGCAGCAATATTGAACATCCAATACCATATCAAAAGATAAACCCTAGCTCACAAAACATGCATCAAACAAGATGTGTCGTATCTCTCATATATAGACCCCAACCATGTTGTTTCCGCGATTTTTCTGCCTCACTTTTTCTGCCGCGATTTTTCTGTCGCACTTTTTCTGCCGCTATTTTTCTCTCACACTTTTTTTGCCGCACTTTTTCTACCACACTTTTCCTACAACACTTTTTTTGTCGCACTTTTTATGCCGAACTTTTCCTGCCGCACTTTTTCTGCAGCAATATTTCTCTATCAGTAATACCTACCCAAATAACCTTTCACAAAATATATATTCAATGATATTCAAGTGTGATTGAAATGAGAGAGCCTTGCCTCTTATTTATACTTTCATGTAGCTTCCTCAAGGGGTTACCTTTTAACCATATTAACCCACTTTCCTTATTTTAAGGTTAACCAACTTCTAACCACTTGTCCACTTAGTAATTTCTCCATTAACTTTATTTAGGGTTAACCAACTTCTAACCACTTGTCCACTTAATAATTTCTCCATTAAATTTATTATTTAAATAATTTATTTTGTATCCACTTTGACTTATAGTACACTCATCACTTCACTTTATTATTTACCTTCTAAAATCTCTAAAACCACTTTCTTTATTTTAGGGAGTTCTCCAACTTCACATGGCCAGAACTCTCTAACCGTGAGGAGTTATGTGACGTTCCACATACCACCGGAAATGGCATGACATGTACTATCCATATAGAATAGTATTACCTGAAAATATATCAAAACTCATACCATTATCCATCAAACAAACTTGGGTCCATTAACCAAACCTTTGTGCTATCGGAATTCACTATCGGACTTTCTTCAAGGGTTGACATCAATGAAAACCAACCCAATTAATCAACAAATGTTCCTTTATCTCTGAACCACTCTATGAATCCATGCTCTCATCCACTATCATATATCTATCAAAAATTGTTAAGTGCTCTTATGAATTCATCTCTGTCCATATTGTCCAAGACTCTGCTACACAATTGTCCATAATGATGACCCATCTGTCATTGTACTATCATGAAGTCTTCACTATTGCAACTTATCAATCTGTCATATTGTACTTCTTCTAACTGACTACTTTGAATCTATCTACTCGAAATCTACAAGTTTCTTGAAGGATGGTTCTCTAAATTGTCTCGGTTACTGCATAGACTCCCCCTGTCTAATATTCATATTACCTGGGAGTCTCCAAGCTAGTTGGCTCGGAAAAATACCTTTCCAATGTAGTAATCATATTCGTTGGTAGAATCAACATCTCTCTAAACTATGACTTCTTTATTTCTATATGTGGATTAATCTTGCACTATAATTCCTGAAAGTACAATCTCTCGAACCTCTTCTTTATTCATCTGATCTTATTTTCTTTCTCGTAATACTGCAAATCCTACGATCTCTGATACCTGCTCTTTCTTTAATTGCTTTGTATTATGATCTTTCTCTGTTGCGGATTCTGACAATATGGTTCTTGAAACCTGTTCTTCTTTTGATTTATTTCCTTGTCTCTCTCGAACTATGGCAAGTCTTGTAATTTTTGGAGTATGTTCTTCTTTCAATTGTTTTTCTCGAACAATTATATGTCTTGTGATTTCTAGGACATGTTATCTATTCACTTGATTTTCTTCTTTTTCTTTTCTTTTCCAAATCTTGGTGTATCTAATATATACTTATTTCTTTATGGATGGCATTGTTATGCTTCTATTGTTCTGGGATATATGACTATAGTTGTGGCATTTGTAGCATTCAATATTCTATGGGACCATATAAGCATTTCTTGCTTGAACATTTATTTCATAAGCCCTCTGCAACCTTATGTCCAAAGTTAGTACAATAAATATAATAACCATAAAAGAAATTTCCATACCTGGGAGTGAATAATCTTCTTTCTGGTGTACTTCGTCTGAATTCCTTCCTTGACTAATCATGATCATTATTGAAGCTTCTTTTTGGCTTGAACATGAAGGGTCTTCTTCTATAGTTTTCTTCTTGAGTCTTTTGCACTTCTAGAATGTTCTTCTTTAGGGGCTTGCATTCTTCTTTCTTCATCGAACCTTTGATGGCTTATGCATAACTCTTTCGCTTCTCTTCATTCTTTCTTTCTAGTATTTCAATTGATGATGTGGATTCTTTTGTTTCTTTAAAGTTATTGTTGAGCTAGATGTATTTGACTCTTAGTGTGACAAATTCTTCTTCAATTTTTTCAACCTCTTCTTCTTTCTTCACCGTCTGAGACTGTATGACTTCTTTTGTTCTCTTCGCTTCTTCAAGTTGGATCTTTAATGTGATTGTTTCTTCTTCAAGTATTTTCTCTTATTGACCAAACTCTGCCTCAAGTTGGTTTAGATCGCTAGTTCTGTTAGAAATAATAGGTGTGCTTGTTTAACCATAGACAATATAGCAATATTGTCACCCAACCATAGGCCGAAGCCACTCTCGAGCACCTTAACCTTGATAGAGAGAATAATTTTGGAAGCAAACCCTAGGTCCAAAAGCCAATCAAGGTAGCGTACCGCTCTCCAAAGCTAGCGTACCAAGCAGAAATTCCAAACCATAACTAAGAGAGATTCCAATTCTAAAACTGAAAAATACTAGTTATAGTAGTTGCAGCTGCAACTACTTTCCTGACTTGCACACTTAATAGAATTTTGTAGTGCGCACTAAATTTCTGCAGTTGCGAGTTGTGTGTATCCAAATGAGCTCTGACATATTGTATTTATAGTGCTCTTCCTTAGCTTTCTGGGCCGACTTCTCTTTCTGGAGGATAAAAACTCAATATTAATTATTTTCTTTAGTTGAATTGTCTTCTAGGGTTATGTTCAATGCTTTAGGGTTTCTTCTTGCTTCCCGAAATATTCTATTCTTGTCAAGGTTACATGTAGAGGTTTAATACCTCCCCCATCTACCATAATATGAACACTATGTCCTAGCTAGGGAAATATTTAAAGGTAATGGTCTTGAGCACAAACATACCATTCATCTGGTAGCATCATCATAGCCACACAGACTAACTCATGATCAAATCACGAGCACCATCATCACTATCAGTATCATATGATAGCATCAACTATATCATCTCTCAAATCCATACTCCATCTAAGTAATCATGCATGATGTTGGATAAGTCACTCACTCCACAGAGTGATAGAAGAACCATTCTTCTAATCCGGACATATGACCTAGAAGAATAACTATTCTAACATATGTTGGAAGCCATGCCATGGGCTACAAGGATTATTCTTCTAATCCAGACATACATCCCAGAAGAATAAATGTCTTGGACCATTTTCCTTCTGGAGAATGTATGTCCACCAACACACTGACTATCCATCTAGATGATAATAATTTTCAACACTACTAATAGTATTCATGGAAATAAGAACAATGACATTCAATAGAACACAATTGTTTCTATCCATAGTAGTACACAAATACTATCTAGTGGTACACAAACACACCAAGTAGCACACGGCTACTTAATCAGTGACACATAGTCACAACTAGTGGAACACATCCACCACAGTAGCATACATCTATTGTCCAGAGACAGACGGTCTCCACAACAATCATATCATCTGATATCAATCTGCATAAAAAAATATCATGATATAAACTAAGTCATCTGGGCCATTCTTCCACTCACATATGTGAGATCTAGAATAGCATTTTCCCTCAGAAGGTAAAACATCAGCCATGGGATATCTGGACTATTCTTCTCAAGCATAGAATAATAATTGTCCCTGATTTCTAAGCCTAGACCATTCACCTAACTGGGCCATTCCTCTAGCACTAATCATAGTGCAACCTAGAGAGAATGAGTATTACCTAGGGAATGTCTATCCTTGATTGTTGAACCTAGACCATTCACCTAACTGGGCCACTCCTTTGGCACTAATCATAGTGCAACCTGGAGAGAATGAGTCTGCCCTAGGGAATGATTGTCTCGACCATTTCCTAAGGAAATGATTGTATTGCACCAACCTCCAAAACGAACCATTCTTCGAAACTGCTCACAACTGTGAACTTCAAAAGAATGAATGCCCAACGAGCCAGACCATTCTACTTCACCACTACTCAGAGTGACTACCAAGAAGAATGATTGTCCTAGACTATTCCCCCACACTGGACACAAGGGTAATCGTTGTCTATGGTACATCAACAATCTATCAGACCATTTTCATTACGAAAATGACTATCCGATCTAGACCATTTTCCAAACTAGAAAATGCTTGTCCATAAGAAATCTCAAACCACTTTTCGAACTATAAAGGAATTGCTCATCTTGGACCATTTTTCAAACTGAAAAATGATTTTCCATAAATCAATAACATATCAGTGCTCCCTCCCAACTTGTGAGTAATCTCTTCCTTTTTCAACAAGGAATTTGTCTCCATGAGCTCCAGCTTGTTTCTTGAGTACGCAAACTTTTCATCTTGGATAGAGGCTTTACCAAAATATCTTATATCTTCTCATCTACGGAGATATATTGGAGAACCACTTCTCTTTTCTGGACTTCATCATGTAGAATACAATGCTTGATCTCAATGTACTTTGGGCTGTCATGGAACAATGGTTTTCTCTGAAGACTTCATATAGCTTTGATCATTACAATATATCATGGTCGAATTCAGCACTTTTGTCTCCTACTAGCTCATGAAATCATGGCAAGGCTCAAACTAAAACATATCCAAGTAGCACTTCTTCTGTCATCATGAGATTTTTCCATGGATTAGCAATCCATCATCCCAGACTTCTGAGTAACTATTCTGATACATTATCTATGTCATAGAAAGTATTCACCATGCTTCTGTTGTATATGAGATACTCTACATCAAGTTGTTTGAATCCATACAAGTTCTTATTATATCTGCATACATGGTTCTCTTTCTGGTATAATCTTCTTTCTCACTTGTTTTATTGGGAAGAACAGTCTTTTACATGTAAATTCCAATCCATGGATACTACAAGAGGTATATCTGGTTTACTAGAACAAGTTGTTGTCATAGTCTTCTCCCTCCTTCTGGAAGAACCTCTGAACCTTGCAATGCTTCCATTCATAAGTATTTTTCACATTGTATTACATACATTGTTCTTTATCATAACTTCTATTTCTTCTGCTTGATTGCTTATAGTGGGTTCAAACCAAGCTGGTAGTCTTTGTGATTCTCGGTATAATAACTGGTTGGTTTGGCTTTTCTTTCTTTCTCATAATCTTCATGTTCTTCCTCATGTTTCACTTTAGCTCTTGGGTTCATGGAGTCTTCTATAGATTCCATGCCCTGAATATTCTAACTTCTTCCTTTCATCATGGGATCATGGATGTAGATGGACAACCAATGATTCTTTAAGGATTTTTTTCGAAGAAGACTTCTTATGAACATGTGTTGCTTATCATCGCCACTACTTTCAATGGGAACATGGACATATACTTCATAATCCTCAATGGATCATATCATTTAGGATTATCTCCCTCATAACCCTTACTTCATGCATGAATGCATGCTCTTCTTTTGGAATTATATAATCATATCCCTCCAACTAAGAGAGTCCATGCTTTTGTTTGCATCCTTATTGCCTTCTGCAAAGTGTCACAAGTATTCTTCTAATTTCCTCTTGATTGTTGACTTCTTTCTGTTTTGACTTCTTCTGGGTCTTTTCAAGTTTTATTATGATTTCGGATTATCTGATAATTGTTACTTATATAATAGCTTCCATAGGAATTGTTACCAAGGATTTTCAACATACTTTATCTTTTCATGTGTATTGCTTGACTTGTACTCATCGTGATAGCAATCCTTATCTTGTTATTCTTCCATAGGTATTGTTTCACTTGAAAATCTTATCTTCTAGGAAACAGATATGCATGATATGTACAAAAACTATGTAAACATGGTATGTACAAGAACTTTGAAGAATATTGTTACCTTGACTTAGAAGAAGAAATATTGCTTCATCTTGTTTGAATTTCTTTGAGGGTTCCTTTTCTTCGGCAACTGTTGCTTCGTGTGTTTCCTTCCTTTTCTTTAACTCGGGATAGTGATTAATATTTTCGACAGTTGAAGCGTTGTATTTTTGACATATCCTTTTCTTGATTTGGTTTCTTTCTTGAGTCAAACTTCATCTTATTCCTGAATTTCTTGAACTTTGTTGTGAGGTTTGATCATCATCTTTCCTTTGGAATTTCTCTTTTGCGCTAATCCTTGATTCTTCTTGTGCACAGCAAGTCCAAAGTTCTTCAAATGTGGGATACTCATTTCTTGTGTTCATGCTTGCGGCAAATGCATCCCATGCCTTGAGAATGTCATTGAGTACTATATTTACCAGTTCCTTTTTTGAAATGATTTCTTCAATAGCTTGTATTCGATCTCTTAACTGAGATATTATTACCAAGTATGATGTTATATTATCATCATCATTCATTTTCATGTCACGGAGCTCATTCTTCAGACTCATTACTTGTCCAATGTTTATGACTGAGAAGAGGTTAGTTAGGACATCGTACATCTTCGTAGATGAGTCAAGATGAGAGATATAGGGTATCAAGTGGTCTTTTACAGAGTCCACTATGATACTCGTGACATTGATGTCATTGTTCTCAAACTTCTCCATAACTACGACGTTCGGAGGTTCCTTCTCTTTTCCTTCTTCAAACTATGGTTCCACAATCTTTCCTTTCACGATATCCAACACTTTATCTTTGGCAAGGATGAGATCAATCCTTGTCTTCCATGCTCTGAAGTTAGAATCCCCTTCTAACTTGTTTCTAACTTCATAGAGTAAAAGCAATGCTGATAATTTAAAATTGATTAGAAATTATTTTATTTTCTAGGGTGCACGAACTAGCTTAGGATTTAGAGCCTTGGAATAGAATTTTGTGAGTAAAATTCTCCAAGGCTATTAAATCAACATATGTGTCTGACTAAGGGAGTGGTGAAATCCATTGTATAATTGGTGACATCAGGAGGCTTCGCTTACACCAGAGTTAAGCACGAGGTCACATGAGGTTGGTTGAGGGGTTATCCCCCAAATACCTTCTTAGCATCATATATATCTCTGGGGATCTATTGGTATATGAGGATCTTACTAGTACTTGTACCTCTGTGAGAGGCGGTGCTTTCGAGGTTTCGGACTTTGTTACCCTGCCCATATGATGGACCTAACTTACGGTTGTTCGCCTGCGCATTGGTTATATCGTGGTTGCTTAGTTGCTTGACATAGGTACCACATAGGTTACATGCAGGGGTTATTCTGCAAGTACCCTGGGTCAGATAAGGGTCGGATAATACACTACCTTTATGGAGGATTACCTCTCTGGGGGGATCTAATGACTGGTTGTTAATCCCACGAGGGCCCTTATAATTGATTCTGATACCTCCGATATTTAGCAAGGAGTCTCAGACCCCTCTTGGGAGAGGCATACCTACTTTATGGACGGAGGCCCCTTTCAACCACTTTATCATGTTTGTGTGCATATTGGCCTTTTGTTTATTTTATTTTGATGTGCTCTTTTATTACTAGTTGGCCTTATGATTAGTTTTTATATCTCGAGTCATGAGTCATCGTGGAGTCGGACCAACTTCCTCGCAGGTCTCGCCGATTTTTATAATTATCACATCATTTTGAGTCTTTGCCTTCTAAAAGGCATAAAGTTATCAAATGTGGTACACACACTTCCACTTACCAGACTTGTGATCATACAAGGATGAGTATTGAATCGAGTCAGAAAGATATTAGGAGTCCTTCAACTCCCATACCTACTATAGTTAATGGTACGCCTTTAACACCTTCAACCACAATGGTTGTAGTGTCGGAGGTGCCTATCATCACCCCTATCTGTCCTATAGTGAATACTCAACCTATATCCACGAACCCTTTTAGGTCCCTTGGTCACTCACCGGGTTACAATGTTCAGTCCATCCCTATGGCCTCTAGCCCTTTTTCTTATGGTATGTCGAATTTCACATCGCAGTTTTCATCCTCCATCCCAGCGTCTAGTTTGAATACTAGTATTGGAATTTGGGGCACGACTCCTCCACATACTCAATTCTCCTTTGGTGTTTCTCATGTCCCACAAATGACTTCTACAGTTGGAGGCCTTCCTACTATTAACCTCGGGTCTAATCCTATTCCTAATGATTTTGGATGGAGTAACCAACATGGCGAACAAGCTACTACTTATGGTTTGTCCTTTATACCAACCTCCTTTGTACTGATTTTGACCAACACGTTTGGCATGACGAATCCACCTTTATCCTCTGGATTCACACCCGGAGGAGGTCATTTTTATACCTTGGGCAACCCCCAACTTGGATCCACTCCAGCTGAGGGCAGTTTTTACAACCCTCATTAAAACATGCCTACTGGAATGGTGCCCAACCAACCCCTCATGAATCAGTTCGGAGGAGGGTCTTACAATCCTGTACATGGCCATGGTCCTTACCAGAACCCTGGATGGGCTGAAATCCCCCAACAACAATCTTTCCAGGGAGCTTGGGGCCAAATGTCGCAACCCCATCTCCCTTTTCTAGCCACGCTCAATCTGCCACACTTCTCTAAGTTAATGAATGATCCTATGTGTCATGATCCGACATGGCCCCCCATCCCCATCAAGCTTCCTTCGAATATTCCAAAATTCAAAGGAAAGAATGGTGAGGATCATGGTGATCACGTCACTACTTTTCACCTTTGGTGCTCTTCGAATTCCCTTAACGATGATTATATTCGGTTAAGATTGTTTCAACGCATCCTGACGGGGGTCACCGCGAAACGGTATATCAAGCTACCTAGGGGGACATACAAAACCTTTAATCAGATGGTCTTATTCTTCCTTAACCACTTCCAATTGTCAGTTCATTATGATGTTGGCTTAGAAATTATGTCGACCTTACATCAGGAAAAATCCACTCATATCTTGGATCACATCCAAGAGTGGCACAGATGGAAGAGGTTGATCAAGACCTGCATACCCCCAGAATTCCTGCTAGAGTGGTTCCTCAAGTCTCTACTGCCTTATATTTCAAAATATATTTCTACATCTGGGGTTACATCTGAGGAAGAATCAATTTTTAAAGCCCAGCAGTTAGATCTTATATATGCTCAGCCTAGGATGTTATACGAGATTCTTCCAGACACACTGAGGTCAAACTATGACACTAGACAAAATCTCGAGCCTCATGTTGATGGCATTGTAGGCTTTGCCAATGTGAAATCCGCAGACTCAATGACAAGCCATTTGAAAGAGTTGTCTCTAAACCAATCTGTAGGAGGGATGGCTTCATATGTATCCTCCACTCCCACTCAATCGGAGGATGTACATTCTGTGCAATCATCGACCAACCCGAATGGTAACCAACAACTAGGAGGGAATAAAAAGAAAGGACGTAGTAATAATCATTACGGTGGGAAGAATAATAATATGTGATTCATTTCACTGGTTTCAATCCCATTTATTCACCCTTGTGAGCATCACCCGATGTAATGAGAACTAAGTGGACTATTCAAATCATGAGAATTATTGGTCAGTTGCGACTAATACTCATGGATTTGGGTCATAGATTAATGACTTACACTATGCAGTTATTCCTGAAAATGATATCTAAACCCAAGGACAATGGTAATAATGAGAAGTCGAATAATAATTTTGGTGAGGACAAGAAAGAAAGGTGGAAGGGGAAGTTTCCCTGCAAGCTTTGTACAAACGACCACCTTACCCATTTATGCCCCAAACTTTTGGAAGCTGCGAGGCTTTTATATCTATCACCTGCTATGCTGAATAATCCTTTTCCACATAATCAGCACATGGCCTTGAGCTCCTCGAATGCCAGAAATGCGGCGAGTGGGAGTCAAAACTCACCGACGCAAGACGGTGACCATTTATGCATCAATATGGTTAAATATGAGGTTAATGTAGCCACTCAGTCTCGTGATTACAGTTCTCCACAGACTGTACCTGGTCTAGAGCCTCCCCCTCCTCTGGAGACACCCTTACAGATCGAAAAACCAGAGCCCCCGACTCATATTTCGAAAGGAGCTCAAGCGCTCTACCCACAATACTAATGCTAGAGCTGCCCAAAATTACTCTATTGTTGAGGATCTGGGTCAAAGCCCTTGTGAAATGTTGGCTCTGGAGGTAATCCAGACGTGTCCTTCATAGAGGAATGCCTTTCTAATTGCGTTAGGATCTCTAGATCCTTATGGCTCAAAAGTTATCAAGTTTGACATCACATATGTGAATCCTCACTTGCCTTACCATGTGGCATTCCAAATCCACGTGGGTTACTCAAATTATACCATCAAGCGTATGATTGTTGATGAAGGCGCTACAACATGTCCGATGTCCCTAGTCTGTTGGAAATCCCTTGGCTCTCCGACCCTTTCTCAGTCTCCGACCATGTTGATTGTTTTTTACGGTCGTTCCTTTTGCCCTCATGGTATTCTTCCTACCTTTCTGGTCCATCTAGGTGGGAAGACGATAAAGGTGGATGTCGAGGTGGTTGATGCACCCCTGGACTATAACTTGTTACTAGGATGCAATTGGAATTATGCTATGACTACAATCATATCGTCCATCTTCCCCACTCTTTGCTTTCCTCATGATGGGAAGATCGTGATGATTGACCAGTTTTCCTTTGCGTACACTGGCCCCAATGCATCTGATGGACCTTCGATCCCAGTGATCGAAAATTCTCAGCCGGCAACTGAGAATATCATTGTCGAAATGTATTCATCCCTTATGGGTACCTTCGACTTCATGGCACCAGTTCATCATATATAGGCCATGTCCAGTAGGTCTGCTTCATCAGAGAGGTCTGTCCCTTTCCAAACTTCGTATTTTAACAATCCTTGGACCCTACCTTCCTCAATTGCATCTTGTGAAGGTCATTCACATAATGGAATGGCCATGCCACTATCGGCCGTAGATATTGTGTATCAAGTTGTTCTTGACTCTTCCCCGGATCCGGATCATGTTACCTAACAGACGAACGAGGAGGATCTTGTTCTAGAGTCCCTCTGGGCCACTTCATCACCTTGTGCACATGACTTCCTCGATGAGACTTTATCTTCAGATGAAGAAATCATAGAGGCCATGAATGGTTCTGACAGGCCATGGGATGATATGCATCATCACTCTTATTTTCTCCCAGATCCTGTCAGATTCGAACAAGATGATTTTAGATCTACCTTGAGCAAGATATTCTGTCACGTTGTAGTTCCACTTGATACTCACGACATTTATGCCAAGAGAAACATGGCGAGTATCTCCCCTACCGTCATGATCAATATCTCTTGTATCCCTGGAAAGGTTGAAAATGTATGCATCGGTGCAGATTGTTCGCCAGAAGAAATTTTGATCTACACCGAGCTCTTAAAGAAATTTTGTGATGTATTCACTTGGTCATATGAAGAGATGCTAGGAATCGACCCTCGAATTATCGAACATGAGATTAAAACTTACCCAGATGCCAAACTTGTTCGAAAATGACTTAGAGTTGTTAATCCTAGGAAGGCCCCTGCTATTAAGGCAGAGGTAGAAAAACTACTTAATGTCAGCCTTCTCTACCCGGTTCCCTTCACCGAATGGGTATCCAATCACATTCCAGTGACTAAAAATCAAGGAACAATCCGTGTATGAATGGATTTTTGTGACATGAATAAATCTTGTCCCAAAGACAACTTCTCGACACCCTTCATCGATCAGATTCTCGACAAATGTGCAGGAAGCGAAGTTTTTTCTTTCATGGATGGATTTTTAGGGTATAACCAAATTCAGATTAAACCCAAGGACCAACATAAGATGACATTTATTTTCCCTTGGGGTACTTTCGCATACTGGAAGATGCCTTCCGGTCTTAGGAACATCGGAGCAACCTTCAAACGTGCTATGACCTTCGCATTTCACGATCTCAATCATATAGTTGAACCCTATCTCGATGATCTTGTTGCTCACTCCCAAAAGAGAGTGGATCATCCCAAACACATTTGGCTAGCTTTTGAAAGATGTAGCCATTATCGCATCCATTTGAACCCTCATAAATGCATCGTTTGTGTTAGGTCTGTTGAAATTACTAAGACAACTGAGAGGGGGGGTGAATCGGTTGTTATTGTGCTTAAACAATCTTAAGTCTATTAAAACATTCTTAATCTTTCTTCAAGTGATCATCAATATTATACAACATATGGACAACATAAATAATGAGCATCAGTCACACATAAGATATACACAGAGACAGATTTTCACGAGGAAACCCATAAAGGGAGAAAACCTCTTCTTCTTCGAAATGATAAGCAATCTTTTAAGTTCTTTACATCATCTATGTTTGAGCACCAACTCAAAGTGAGGCTACTACCTATGTTTTACAAGCTTCAACTTGTTGAGAGCACCAACTCTCTGGTTTCTCTAGCACCGACTAGAAGGAAGCACCAACTCCCTGAGTGTTCCAGCACCAACTGGATGGAAGTACCAACTTCCAGTTACACGGGCTCCAACCTGTATAAAAGAGAGCACTTGTTCTCCCTTGCACCACCCTGCCACCCTAGTTTCTCTTGCTGTAACTAGATGGAAGCTACAACTCCCTGTGTTCAAGCACCCACTTGAACCTTTGAGGACAACAGTCCTCTCTAGCACCTCCCTACCACCCTGATTATAAATAAATGATTGAATAACCAACAACAGAGATAAATCAATTCTTACCACTACTTCTCTATTCTGTAAATCTGGTCTGCTTCTAACTGTTATGCAATTCTTCTCTTCCTCTGTCTGTTCTGCAATTCTGCTCTGCTTCAAGCTGTTCTGCAATTCTTCTCTGCTACACTATTCTTCTGCTCTGTTCATATTTGGCTTGACTTGTTGTCTCTTTCTATCGGTTCTTTCTCTGTCCTTCTCATTCTCTTTTATATGTGCACATTCTTCTCTCTTCACCTTTTCTCTTCTGTTTATCTTTTGTTCCTTATCTCCGAGCTTTCTTCACACTACGCATACTGTAATTTTGCCTTTCTACAGTTCAACTCATTTTCCAGTCAGAATAGCCAACCACGCACAGTCACTGTGTGTTTCTTTTATACACTACGACCCCTTCAGTTACTCCTCAAACCCTTGAACAACGCATCGGCAACTGAAACACCAACCGTCCAAGAACCATGATTTGGTTTTGCTAACTGATCAATTACCTGTGAGGTGAAACAGTAACCCTTCGATCAAGTTTCCAATCAACCAGTACCATTGGATTAAATTCACAGGATTTCGCATTTATCTCATATGCCCACTAGCTGTGACTGAGCGCTAAACAGAACCTGAATTTCATGATTTCCCATCTCGACATTCCTGTGATGAGGTCTTGACACTCCAAGTCACGATCGCCGAAACTCTGAGATGGAGCTTAGCACCGCTAGCCTCTTCCCCTCACGTGACCACTGGTGGTGACCACAGGCTGCGCCAAAAGGTGCTTCGTATTTCGTGAACTTATGAACTTTATCAAGTCTGATCAATGGTCGAGATCTCCAATGATCTGACGGTCCAGATCTCATCGTGATCTAGCATATCATGATTCTTGTGATGAAGGATCTTGATACTTCAAGTCGCGATCACCGAGACTCCAAGATGGAGCTTAACACCGCTAGCTTCTTCCTCCATCTTCCGCAGATGTAACCACTGGCTGTGACCACAGCCTTATTCGAAAATGCATTTCGCACTTTCGCATCTCGGGTATTTTATGATGAGTCCTCTCGACTCTCCAAGTCACGAACTCCGAAATAGAGCTTGGCTTCTCTAGCTCTGCTCTCCAGCTCTTGACAATGTGACCATGAGATATGAACACTCTCTAATCAAACGAGCACTTTGCTCCTTTGACTTTCTAGTCAGCAAAACGTCAATCTCTCGCCACATGTCCCTCTTGGATCAACAGTCAAGATCTTATCGCGATTTTTCAACTTCATGGGCCTTTGTCATGCCTGATCAACGATCCACGATCTCGATGATTCGATGGTCCAGATATTTTCATGATCTCGCATATCACGAGTTCCCACACCATGCTTCGTTGACTCCTCCAATGTGCAAGTCAGGAAAATTCCAATCACTTGCCACATGTCCTATGACTCCAACGGTCAGGATTGTTATCACGATTTCGCATATCACGAGTTCAAACCTCTTTCCTTTGGATTTCTGGATCTGCGAAACTCTGAAACTAAACCTTTGTCGTGCTTTGATTGTTTTCCTCCTTCTGAGCTTACACTGATGATCTTGCCATTATCGCTACGCTATTGATCGTGCCGATCTTCGCCATAAATGACAAACACGCATCTACGCTACTGATCATGTTGATCTTCACCATCAATGACAAACGCGCATACTCTGCCTCTGTCTAAAAGCATGCCAACAAGGTCAGGTTGAATTCTAGGATTTTTAGTCTCTGAGACCGGGATCATGGTAGATTCGTTAAAGGTTGAGGCAATACTTTGATTGCCTCCCCCGCGCACTATTTGTCAAATTCAAGGTTTATAGGTGAAAGCTAACTTTTTACGACGGTTTATAGTGAACTATGATAATATTACTAAGGGTTTCATACATCTCTTGAAGAAGGACACTCCTTTTATCTAGGATGAGCGAGCCCAGGAATCCTTCAATGCTTTGAAGAAAGCCTTGGTATCGACACCTATGCTAAAGTCTCCAGACTACAGTAGAGATTACTTGCTTTATGTCACCACGTCCGAAGAGATGATTGGTATGGTGTTGGTTCAGGAGGATGACGAGCTCTGTGAGAACGTCATTTACTATATTAGTCAAAACTTAGTCAGCCCTGAACTCAAGTATTCTCATGTTGAAAAGCTATATTTGGTTGTCGTCCACGCGGTCCAATGATTACGACACTATATAATGCTTTGCAAGACTACTATGGTTACCAATGTCAATCCACTTCAATATGTCCTTACTAGGCGTATCATAGGGGGGAAGTACAATAAATGGATTGTCATTCTCCAAGAATTCGATCTTGATTTCGCTTTTCAGAGTTAATATCACTAGTTTTTCAGAGTTAATATCTGACTTCCCTCGGTTAGATGAGGATATTATTCATGTTGATTCATCTACAGATGAACACATTTTCCTTGTCTTGTCATCAGACCCCTGGTATGGAGATATTGTTCTCTATCTTCAAACTTTGAAGTTTCCTCAACATCTCTCGCAAGATGATCGACACCATATACAATACCAAGCTAAGAACTATCTTATCATCGACAACACTTTGTATCGTCGAGGAGTAGACAATATCTTGTGTCATTGTTTAACTCACAAAGAAGTTGAGCCTGTGCTAAACGACTGTCACAGTGGAGCTTGTGGTGGTCATTTATTCGGGCTTGCGACAACCTAAAAAATTTTGCAAGCCGATTATTTTGGTCGTCTATTTTTAAATATTGCATCGAAGTGGTTAAGAAGTGTCACCCCTGCCATGTGTTCACTCAGAAAATGTGGTCACGTCCAGACCTTGTCCATCCAGTCATTACCATCGGTCCTGTTGGCGATGGAAGTCACTCCTGGATTGCAGCAGGAGCAGAGCCCGACGCCCATCAGTTTTATGTCACGATTTAATTAAAAGGAGGTGGTCGAATGGAAAGAGACCCAGGAAAGCAGCTTTGACTCAGGATGGTTGGATTTGGTATGTATAAAACAAGGGAGGTCTTGATCCAACTTCCGTCAGTAAGTTGATTAAAGGGTGGTAGATGGAAGACTTGCAAGAAGGGTGAGCAAGACTGCCTCAGACAACAGGCCTTCGGCAGCTTGAGGAGGAAAAACTCAGAAACCAAGATCCTCTTGACCCCGAGTTTCAAAGAACTGAAAGGTGGCTTGACTGGATCCTCCAATTTCGAGCCATTCAGCATTGAGAAAGCACAAGAACTGATTAGAAACCCTGCTACTATTACAGTGATCCAACCTACATCATCCTATAATAGCGCAACTCGACTGGATCCTCCAATTCCGAGATGTTCTAACGCAGTGTAAACAAGAGATGGAAAGAGGCTGACATCCATAAAGTAAGAAGTCTCAAATGCCAATACATAACCAGAGCGACCAGCGCTTCATCAAAACTTTACAATCGGGAGCTTTGCTCAACCATCGATGCTTACAAAAATGGCGAAAATGCCTACATATACTCAAAACAAAAACACAGTAGTGAAAATGAGACACTGCAATTAAAACATTGAGTCTGCATGTCTTCCGACAGTCTGCGCATGCAGACTCTGGATGATCGTGCACCTATGACAGACGCCATTAGATTTCAGATTGTCCTTCTATAGGTGAGTCGAAGTCAATTAGTCCTTTGTTGGACCTTCCTCTTTATGGCGGAGATGACGCTCCACCACCAGCAACAACCGCCATAACTGCATTCTTGGGACTAGGGACATCCTCGGTCAACTCTGCCTTCTGGGATGTGGAGGTCTCCTAATGGTGCCACCTGGATCAGCCGAACGGTCTTTCTTTGGATGCTACTTCGTTGGACGGCTATGAGGGATCCCTATGGCGGATGTGGACGAGGGTGTGACGGGGGTTAAAGGCGTGAACATTGTGGAGGTGATGGAGGAGAAATGGGAGCTGTGACATCAGCTGAGGAATGCCACGCGGTCTGAATAAGACAGAGGAGGAAGGAGCATGGAGTGTGGGAGTACAGGAGGAGGTGACTGGGAATGAGAGGGACACATGGCAAGAGACGAGAGGACGACAAGCTGGGGAGGTGCCATGTGGATGGAGAGAGGGAAGTTGGATAGATGACAGGGGAAAAGGGAGGCGGTAAATGGAAAACAAGTGGCAACGGGAAGGACGATACCAAAGGTGACACGTCAAGCAAGGGGCCCCAAAATAATAACACATCAATTCCAGACCCCCCCCCCCCAATTAAAGNAAAGGCAGAAAGGAAAGGGGGGTCTGGAATGAAGCCTCAGTCGTTGATTTAGGTGCCCCGATCCTGGCCGTTAGAGAGTTGCGCGCTCAATTCCGGACCCCCCCCCCTCCGCTTAAAGGTAGAATGGCGGGGGGCCTCTGAAATTCGCTCCTGACCGTAGATCTGAGCACGCAGATCCTGGCCGCCCAGATCCATGCCCCCTTTAAGTCCAATGTGCCTGAGTTTCATCGATGGACGGACGGCTAAGATGACTTCGGCGCTTTCGCTAGGAAAATCCCGAAAGGCCCCACCAGTGGCTCAGATCTGTGTCGCGTGTCCTTCAGATGAACGACCGAGATGGCTTTGTCATTAAAAGGGGGCTACCTCCATTCCTAATCTCGCTTAACGTGACCTGGCGCTAGGACCGTGGGCTTGGCTTTGCAGGGTGCTTATCGGCATTTCGGGGTTTCGAGATGTAAAATGACGAGGAGCTCTTACCCCTCGAATCCCCGAATGATGACATGACATGATCGCGCACCACGTGTCCTTTTGGATGGACGGTCGAGATCCTTCATGAATGTATATAGACGCTACCTATCGCGCTAATCCCGGCGCAACTCCGCTAACCGCAATTTCCCGTCGACCGTCGATCTGCTCCAATGGATGAATCTGGGCCGTTGACAACATAATTTCGCCCGCTCACTTGATTTTTAGCCTAAAACGGGGCTTTACGTGCTACGCTTGGGCGTTCTTCATGCAACCTGCAGACCTGGATTCTCTCGAGCCCAAGACAAGAATTGTCGCTAACAGGTCCCTTCACCAAGTGGGGGGGTGGATTTTTTGGATTGCAACCCAACTTCGGCTGGGGGGCATCAACACATTATCGTGGTCGTAGACTACTTTACTAAGTGGGTCAAGGCCATGCCTACAATTAAAGCCGATGGTAATATTGTTGTCATCTTCGTATTCTATCAAATTATAGCCAGGTTTGGAATCCCGAGTGAGATTGTCATTGATCATGGCAGTCACTTTCAAAATGAAATGATGAAAGAACTAGCATCAAAACTGGGGTTTAGGCATGGTCATTCTTCCCTTACTACCCCCAGGAAAATGGACAAGTAGAGGCCATGAACAAGCCTCTCAAGACCATTTTGCAGAAAATTGTCAGCCATAGCAAATACGACTGGCATATCATGCTTTATCCAACACTTTGGGCATACTGAACCTCGGTCAAGACTTCCACTGGTTTTTCTCCTTTCCAGTTAGTAAATGGCGTGGAGTCGATATTACTTATTGAATGTGAAATCCCTTCTCTTATATTGGCAGTTGTGCTCCTACTTGACACTTCTGATCTCAAACAATGCCTCGTACACCTAGAGATTCTAGATGAGCAACGTTGAGACGCCTCTACGTCTATTGAAGCAAATAAAAGACGTGTCAAGATCCAATATGATAAGTCTGTTTGTCCTCAGCAGTACGTTGAGGGTGACTTGGTCCTTCTATATGATCAAGCTAAAGAACCACTCGGGGAAGGCAAGTTCTGTTGGAAGATTGGTTGTTGTCATTGATGTCAACCCTAGTCATGGGTTTTGGACCGCAAGATTGATAAAGGTATTTGGACATGAAGGACAATGCACATGCATATACAACACTCATGAATTGATAGTATACATCATGTTGTTTCCTATGGTATGTGGCACGTCACATGGTTCCTCATGGTTGAGGAGAAATGAATTTTTGAAGATGACAAAGTGGAATTGAAGAAGGAAGTACATGTAGGCCCTGAAGATAATTAAAGAAAAGAATTACAAAATAAGAAAGTGTCAGGTCGGCCCTAATGTTAAAAGGAAGTGACATAAATGGTATAAATAAACATCCTTATACATTCATTTGATATAAGTCGAATTTCAAAGGAAATAAGAAGTAAAAGAAGGCCGGATTTCAAGGGAGGATGAAGTCTTTTGGTGATGTGTTCTAAGGTATGTTATTTTCAGGTCATCTTACCATTTTTGCTATAACTTTTTTTCTAGAACAATTCAGATGGTGAAATCGCTATGGTATTGAGAAGACATATCAAGGTACCTCTGGTAAAAATTTCAGCTCTTGATTCACTATAATTATGGAGATACACTATGTGGAAGATAGGGTTTGTGACCAGTCCTGAAGCTAGTCAATAAACAGGTGTTCTGGGTAAAAAAAGTCTTAACTTCTTCATATAGAATCCAAATGAAGTGGGACCACTTCCATTGGAAAGAGTACAGACTATAGTTTCTTGTGTGCCATTTTCAAATTCGGATGTTAAATATTGAGCGCGAGGCATGTTGTACAAGTTGGGTCTTCTGAATAGACCAGAATTGAATAAAGTCTACCATTCTTTCTATAACCTCTTTTTGGGGAGGATTCAAGGAGTGAAAATTGGAGGAGTTTCAAAGAATACATTGAGTAATATTATCTACAGGATCAGATTACTCCAAGAATTGAAGAATTATAGAAATTGAAAAAGTCTCAGGAAGCATTATCAAGTTCTATGTGATGATTGGTTGATGGTGATGATTTAATGTAAAGTTTTATTAACTCATATATTCTTGGGTGGAAGGAAGGGGAAAGGATGGAGAGTTCAACTCTCTCTTGATATTGGAGGATTGTATCTTCCTCTTAGAGGTTTATCCCTCCCTTTACATTTGGAAGTTGTGGCTACCTTTGGAAGTCATTACTTTCCTTGAACAAAAACTATTGATTATTTCTCATATATTGTGCATGGTGTAATGTGGTGTATTGGTGTAACTCTTATACTATTGTTCATTGCTCATTGGATATAATTGAATGGTTTAAGTATAAGTTGAAAAAGGTTTTTTAAATTGTACTTGATACTGATTCACCCCCCTCTCAGTATCAACAACTGGTATCAGAACGGGTTACCTTCAGTACAGTTTAACCACTGGAAGGAAGATCCTATGCAAAAATGGAAGACAACATTCCAAATGGGATTCCACCATTTGATGGAAGGAATTTTAAATACTAGAAAAATAGAATGGAAACTTACTTGAAATCTCTTGGGGTAGATGTTTGGTTCTCAGTTGCTTCAGGATACAATGCTTTGAAGAAACCAAAGAATATAGCTTAGAAGGAAGCAAAAAGGAACAACAAACTGGCAATAGATACCATCCTGGATGGATTGACAGATTCAGTGAAATCCAAGGTGGGATCATGTTCATTAGCAAAAGAGCTTTGGGACAAGCTACAAGACCTTTATGCAAGGGAAGAAGTAGAAGAAGAAGAAGAAGAAATTGAAGAAGATTACAACATCTCAGATTTCAAAGAAGAAAATAGAGGTCAGTTCTTTTGCTTTAATTGTGAAGGAGTAGGACATGTTGAATTTGAATGTCCTCATCCAAGGATTGAAAGAGATGACAATGAAGAA
>ML791755.1:362851-377214 GCA_009831015.1 Picea engelmannii | reverse complement strand
AATAATGTTCTCATACAACCTTATTGTCGTAGCTCTCAACTTAAAAGGAACTTTTAGTTCTTCTAATATATTCCAAAGGTTAGTCCAAGGCAATGTGTCAAAATCTTTTCTAAAGTCAACAAAACAACTTAGGAGATTGGTTTTATTATTGTGACACTCCTTCGCAATGATCTTAAGCATAACAAGGTGGTCCATAGTTGAATGTTAGCTCCTAAATTCGGCTTGGCCTATAGATCTTTTTCCACGGCTCTCTAGCCATACGTTGATATTTTTCAAAATAATTCCATATAACTTGGCTAAAAGATGACTAGTCATAATGGTCTTATAATTAGAGGTGTTACACCTCATATTTTATGAGGTTCCACTTTTTGATTTTCATCACATTGATGGAGATTTGTTGTTCGTTTCTTGTTGCATTAGACTAATTTGGGGGGGTACATTTTCATGGAGCCCCTTTCTCCTCACGACATTGGATAATTTGATGGAGGTACTTGGTTTGGGGAGTCTCACATCTCCTTTGTTGGATGATTATGCTTGCTACTCAGTGGTCTTCTCACATGTGCTTGCCTTGTTGATCACCCTTTGGTTGCTTACTTGATGGTTATGGAGCATGTTATCTCATTATGGTGTGGTTGCTTACCAAAGGGTGATCAACAAGGCAAGCACATGTGAGAAGACCACTAAGTACCAAGCATAATCATATGTTTATACCTTATTCTCAGATGATGGGTCTAGCCCCCTAAAAGGTTAGATGATGGTGGTCGGAGATAAATGTTTCATGATGTTTATTAATGCTTCCTAGTGAGTTGGTGTCTTCATGTATGATGTCACTAGGAAGGGATGTTATACATGGTCGTCATGTGTTGGATGTGTGATGGGGGTCATTCTTGATGATTGGATGGGTTAGCACTTTGTTATATCCCATTATCTAATGATATTGATATGGTGGGATTATTCATGTTGCCTTTGTGGAATTTTCCTAGGTGATATAGCTTAACGATGTAACATTTGCTAGACATCACCTAGATGGAAATGTGTTTGATGATGTTAGTACCCTCATTGATGTGTTATTTCCTAAGTTTGAATTAGAAGGGGAGGTACTACAAATGATTTGATGGTGATGTAACCTTTTCCTAAGGTTGGATCATGATTTTTATGTAATAATCCCTTGGTTGTGGTGCACCTTATGTTGGGCCTTATGTTTTGTTGTTATTGTGGTGGGGTTTTGCTAGGAAGAACATCGTTTGTTTACATGGTACACCACATTATTACAATACACCCCTTATTGGTACACATGTTCATGGTGATTTAATTAGTTGGTGACCATTCGAGAGGGACTATAATTTTATTTCAACATTAACCTTTGTGCACACATGTTGAGGTTGATTCAACTATTCAATGGTTAAATTAATCTAATTCATCCAAACTAAGGTTAAGAGCTTGGGTGCCCTACTTCATTAGCTTTCATTTCACACTTAAAGGGGTTAGTTGGAGCTAGTTGGAGATTTCTAATGGTGCACCCCCACACCCACCTCTTGGGCACAATTTTCAAGGCATGCATTATTAGATTATTTATTGTAGAGGTTGGTACACTTCTCTAGGGTGCACTCTCGTGGGTTGGTTGGACATATTTATGACTTGGTTATGGAGTAATACTTTATTATTGATGTCTAACCACTCTTGTCACATTCTCCTAGGACACACTTCATTGGAGAGTATTTTATTACCTATGGGTGGTTGATGTAGTTACGTGGCATATTTTTCCAGGGTGCACCTCTCCTATGTGATCTCTCATATTTATTTCCTGAATATTTCAACCACATGTCACCATTCAACCTTCATTGGAGAATGCCCTCACCTCTTTGACTTGGAATATATATTATTTTATTGGAAGTAGTTTTGGAGGAGTTTTATGGAGGGGCATGTGGCATACTTGAAGGGCCACGAGTGTGGTTTTTGCATGCATTTACTTGCTCCTATTACTATTTTTTAGCACATTCTTATAGGGTGCACTTGGAGATAGTTCATACCATTCTTGGAGATATATATTTTATTGTTTCAAGGAGTTTCGACATGGTTGTTATAGCATCATTTTCCACTACACATGTATATGATGACTCATTGGCCTATGTTACACCCTTTTCCCTGCTTGTAGGACTTAGATCCCCTTTTTCCTCCTCAAAAACTTATTTAAAAACCCCATTTATCAAACTGTACGTGACTTTCCATAAAGCAACTTGCGTACATACGCGGGTTCCCTGTTAGCAACCCGCGTACATGTTAATTTTGGCTCCAAAAATAATAATCCTGACATTTTGGGCGGAGTTTACAGGTTTTTCATTTCGCTAACTTCCTAAAGCCCATGCATAATGAATCCAACCATCAAAATGGAGTATAAAAGAGAGCCTTGTGGTGGAAGCAAAACACAGTTAGGAGAATCAAGAAATGCATCCTTATGTTGGCATTTGGAAGATTGTCCTGTAAGTGCCATGTTTCCCTAGTGTCTAAGATTGTCCCCTCTGCCTAGAAACCCTTATTTCTAGAATTTGCACTCTTCTTATCTTTCCAGGAAGAATACCTTTGTCTTCCTTGGACCTGCTAGAGTGCAGAGTGTTGGAGGCACTCCTATACATCTTCAGCCTAGGTTGGAGGAACTTGAAGCCTAGTTTAGGGACCATGTCGCAACGGTTACAGGTTGTAACCAACCCCTTTTTGTTGTTATTAATAAAGAAACTCTCATTCTCATCCGATTCTTTGTGTTAATTTATGATTCTGATGATATTAAGTGTATAACTATTTTCTTGTAGTTACATACTTATTTGTCTGCGGGACTTTCATAGGGTTGTTGTGAAGGACTTTCACAGCGAAATACATCAAGTGGGATCTACTTCAAACGTAGGATTCCAGGTGCATTCTTCTTCCTTTTTTCCGAAAGTTAGTTATTGTAGGTGGTTATTCCTAATTGATTGTTTAATTGGAGTTTGAGAGAAGTTTCCTTGGGTTTTGATCTATTGTCGTTCTGACCCAAAAACCATAGGAAGTAAATTTCTATAAAAAAATTGGCAACCATACTAGGGAATCTCCCTTTTTGGTTCATTAGGGTTGCTTATTGGTTGCATTTCTTTTTGAAGCTCTTTTTGTGTTCTGAACCTTGGCTCATCATTCTCTTGATTTCTCTAATCTTTTATGAGTCTTCCAGCCCTCCTCCCTCAAGTTTGAGGGGTTTTTTTGGGTGTACGTGGGTTCACTTGAGTACAATCGCGTACATATGCGAAATTAGTTGAAAAAAGTCATGTACATGAGCTTATATACGTGACCTATTGATCCAGGTGGATATTGGTGGCCACCCACCTATCCAACTCGCGCCTCTTGTCCATTTTTAGTTCAACATGTTCTTTTGTACTTCTTTGTAATTGTGGGTTCTACACTTTTGGGGCTATCTGAAGACCTACACATCTTCGAGGTGGATACTGGTGGCCTCTCACCTAATCCAACTGTCTTATTTTGTATGTTTTCATGTCAACACATCTTGTTGTACTTCTAGGGCCGTTTTGGAGCCCTAAACAATGTTTTTTTGGCTCACCACAGTCAAAACATAGACTCAGTCAGAGTTTGATGGCATAATGTGTAGTTCTCTGAAATAACTTTCCAACAAGCTATCAGGCGCCTAAAACAGAGGTCGTATGCAAAATTTACGACCCCGGGAAGTTGAGGTACCAACTTACCCATAGGGGCCCACATGACTTTTGGCGTTTCACCTCCTAGGGTTAGGTTTTTGGATGTCTAGGGTTTTGGAATTCATGAGTAATATCAAAAAGGCCTCTGGAGCCTCATTGTCATCATTCTTCTCATACAGATGTGCGTAGTAGCCACATCTATTCTCAGAGATAACTACCACCATTAGAGCAAGTGTTTCAGTTTTGCAGTTTTACAATTTCAACCTATTTCATTTTTTCAATAAAAGATATTGTTCACTAGATATCTGTGTTGTTCTTCATATCTCTTTGTTTATTGTATTCAGTCTGTTAATCAGTTCATTCTGCTCCTAAATCCAGATCACCTACTGTGGAGATAGTCCCGTACAACCCCTAAAAGGTGATTTTTTCACTATTTTTCAACCTTTTTTGGGCCTTGTTTTGACTGTTTGAGGGGTCATTTGGACTTTGTTTGGGATGAATTTTTTTTTAGAGTTGGTAGGTGGATAAAGTATAATATTTAAAGACAAAAACAAATATTTGGATTCTTCTTTGCCTTCGTTTGATCTCTTGGATTGTACTTCTATAAGACTAGTCTCATTCTCGGGATCTCAATTTTCTAGTCGTTGTTGTGGTCATCTTTAAAACTTGAGTTTGTATTTGGGTTCAAAACTTTTATTTGGTACTTTCCTTGGATTTTTCAAACATAAAAACACAAAAAAAAAACTTTCTTTTAGCATCTTTTGTTAGTTTTGCTCTGGTAGAAAGAAGAAGAAAACAAAACAAAAAACCTAGTTTTTTGCTAGTTAGGTCTCTTTCTTTCTTTGCATTGTTTTGTATTGTTATTTAAAAAAGAAAAATATATTAGCATAGGATTTTGTTTTTTCTCATAGTGAGAGCATTTCAAAAGAAAAATAAGAAAGAAAATCCTTTTGTTTTCTTCTTTTGCTTTTCTCAAAAGGTTGCATAGTGCATTTTGCATCAGAAAGAGAAAAAAATTGCATTTCAAGGTTTGAAGGATTGTTCATGTATTTTATTTTTTGAAACTCTTTTTCATTTGAATAATTAGTGTAAAAGTTTTATTTTCCAGTGTTCTTATAAGTTTCATTTTTGAAAGAGTCTCAAACAACATAAGTTTCACTTCCGTACCCTTTGTGTAAAGAACAACCACTAAAACATACGCTAAATTTAAAATTTACTAGACTTTTTTTCTAGGGTTCACAAACAAGTTTAGGGTTAGGGCCTTGGATTAGAATTGGAGAGATAACTCTCCAAGGCCATTGAAAAAACATAGGAGTCTGAGTTAGGGAGAGTTCAAAACCAACTATCGTATAAGTATAACTGGGAAGCTCCTCTAACACAAGAGTCAAACACGAGGTCGTGTGAAGGAGAGTCGAGGAGATAACCCCTTCGAAGCTTAACTAAGCATAGTGGAGAGATCGTATACTGGGGGTTTCGTCAGTGCCATTACCTTCGTGAGAGGCGACACTTTCGAGGCTTCAGGCTTAGTTACCCTACCCATATGTTCGATCCTAACTATCGATTGTACCCCCCGGACTCTAACTGTGAGTTGGTGGCCTTAGTTGCTTTTCATAGGGATCTCAGAGGTGACTATGGGGGATTTCCCATGGTACCCAAGATAGCTTTTGTATCACACTTTTCAATACTAATAGAGGGTGCCCCGTGAAGCGTGGGTGCTTGCACCAGATAAGGTTGATCAGTGGAGGTCGAGATAACTACTTCTCACTCCTTCGTTCGTTGGTTCACGAGTCTTAATAAACCTATGCCTTCGTCCGGAAGGTCCCTTTCCACCTTTTCATTGCTTTGGACTTAGGACCTTATCCACCTGGGCTAAAGTTTTGGAGAATTTGTTTGCTTGTGATGTTTCTCTTAGGAATTTTTTGTGGAGTGTTGCTTTGTATAGTTGGCCTTATATTGTGTCAGCATCACCGCTTTTTAATCGTTGATTCAAGATGGTCAAACAATTGCTTCGTTGGTTGGGAAGGACCCCTAGTCTTTCTATTGAAAGTGTGGAGTCGCCTCCTAGAAGGCATGGGTTTTTATACCACTGGTTCTCCAGAGTTAGTGTGTGAGATTTTTATGGAAATGAACAATCTTGCAAGGTACGAACCTGTGCATAAGAAAGTTTTGGCCAAATTTTTTAAGGATACCAACCAAGGGACCCCTTCCCAAGGGGGATTCTTGTGTTTTTTCGTTCTTTGGAAACGTTCGTGCCCCCTTGATGGCCACTTTGAACATTCATGGGTTGAATGTTAGGCTATTGATTTGGCTGTGGGCCATTCTGAATGTCCTGAATGCTCTTGATGCTTCTCGGATAAGCACCTTATGTCATGGGAATCATATGGATGTTAATCCTTTACCTTCTACATCCACGAAGTCTAGTCCTTCTCCTTCTCCCTCTTCCGGTGAAATTCTAGCTACTAGTAACCATAAGTCTAAAAGGAATAGGAAGAGGAAGGGTAAGAAAAAGAAGTCACCAACCTCTGTTATTCATGTTGGAGACTTGTTGCTATCCTCTACTCGTCATGTTGGGGGCAAACAACCAGCCTTTGTGATTCATGCTGAGGGAAAAAGTCCAGTCCCTACAAGTCATACTGGAAATAAGTCGCTAACCTCTACAAGTCATGTTGGATATAGGTCAACAACCTCTGTAAGTCATGTTGGAGGTAGGTCAACAATCTTTGCAAGTAATGTCAAAGATGTGCATCTAACCTCTGCTACTCATGTTGGGGCACAAGTCCAGTCACTGCGAGTCATACTAGTATCTAGTCACCAATCTCTACCAGTCACGTTGGAGACCTGTCACCAGCCTTTGCGAGTCATGTTGGGGGAAAGCAACCAACTACTGCAAGTCATGCCAGAATAATAAGTCTAGTCACCATGAGTCATACTGGAAATAGTTCACCAACCTCTGCGAGTCATGTTGGAGATAAGACAATCACCTCTGCGAGTCATGTTGTAGACCAACACCCAACCTTTTCAAGTCATGTTGGGGGAAAGACCCTAGTCCTTGCAAGTCATACAGGAGGTCAACAACCAACCTCTGCTAGTCATGTTGGGAGAGCAAAACCAACCTTTTATAGTCATGTTGGAGATATTTCAACAACCTCTGTGATTCATGTTGAAGACAACCCACCAGCTGTTGCAAGTCATGCTAGGGACATTCATAATGTTGAGAAGCTCATATGAATATGACGTAAGCCCAATTTCCCTTGTAAGCTTTGCAAAGGAGACCACCTTACTCATTTGTGCTCTGATATTCAAGTGGTACAAAGACTATGGTCCTTATCTGAGGACCCTTCTAGTTCTAAGTCATTTTCGGTTTCCCAACAACCTATTCAGCTAGTGGTTGAAGAAGTGGTCGCGTCGATGCAATCTTTGGATGATCCCACTCTTCTCTTGGACAGTGACAAGTCTAAGGAAGTGATATCTCCGATGAAATTTTTGGTCGATCCAACTCTTCTTTTGGGGAGTGATGCGTCTTTTGACCATCTCCTTATCATTTCCAATTCAGTACCTTCTGAACAAGGGGCCATTTCACTTTCTTTGAGTACACTCCCTCCAATTCCTAGGATGGTTTCCTTTGATTGGAATGATATTGTGGAGCCTCACCTTCCTTCTTCTACACCTTTCCAAATAACAGTTATGGTTGAATCTATGTTGAAAGGCGTTCATCGATGTATTGTGGATAAAGGATCATCTGCAAGTGTTTTATCCTTGTTGGATTGGTAGGCTTTGGGTTCTCCCAAGCTTGTGTCAGCTACCAGTGAGTTGTTGGCTTTCGATAGAAGGCCTAGTGAATGTTTGGGGATTCTTCGTCAATTTCCTATCATGTTAGGTGGGAAGACTATCCTTGTCGATCTTTTAGTGGTTCCATACCCTTTGGACTTTAATATGCTTCTGGGGCATGAATATGTTTATGTTATGAATGTTGTGGTGTCTACCATTTTTTGTGTGATGCATTTTCCTCATAATTGAAGCATTGTCACTGTTGTTCAACTTTCATCTGATAATCACCATCCTAGTTCGACTTTAGTTCAAGTTTCTCCTTTGTGTGTTCCTAGTGTTCGAGTATACTCTTCTCCGCCACAGGTGAATTATGTGGCATCATATCATCGATGTTCAATTGCTCATGAGATATGATCTTTACAGTTATGTTTGCCTTCTCGAGACAAGGTCTCGACAATTGATCATGTTTTGTATCCAATGGGGGCATATGATCCTTCACTTCCCCCCTTTTGTTATGAGGGATTGTGTTTTTCCTCTTATTTGTGTGTTGTCAAGCCCAAGTTTTATGGATGTTGAGTTTCCTTCAGATGAGGCTATCCTCAAATATATGATTATGGATTTTCAACTTCTTCCTGAACTGGAAACTTTACAAGTTGGTTACCAAAGAAACCCTTGGCCTAAGCCTAACAATGGGCTCTACCTGGAGAAATAATATACATAGACCATAAGGCTATGTGATGCTCTGTACATATTATATTCTTAGGGTTTCTTGTTTTCAAGTTATGTATCCCATAGCACATGTTTTTATCATAAGTTTATATATTGGACTTATTAACTTTTGGGTTAGTGTTTTTGGTCTTATATATAGGACTTTGGAGACATTTTCTTTGGTACCTTTTCGTTCCATGTCGATCTGTTCTAACAAGTAATGATATCGAAACTGACATATAGGTTAGATTTTCCCCTTCATGCATTCTTGCATTGTCTATTTCCTATTTCATTTTACCTTAGGATCGACCCCACTAAGTTGCGGCATGGAACCTTCTTTGTTGTTTAAAAGTGTTGTAATTCATGTGGTAGAGCCTACCATTCATGGGTGCCCTAGTTAGAACCTTGTTCGTAGTTTGGCACCCATGCTGAAATACTTTCATAGGCTTGGGAGCCCTGTTTAGTCTTGCCATGACTTTGCGTTGAAGCCTGATATCTTCTTCTCATTCTTATTCTGGATAATACCCTATGGGGATCCCTCATTTATGTGTTAAGTTGTGTCTACATAACATATTGCCTGCTTTCGCTTTTCGAGCCTAATGCTAGCTTCATCTTGTTGTTGTATAAGCCAATTGTATGCATTCTCGAATAGTCACCAACCTTTCAATTTTTGCTTTTGCGATTTGATACCTTATCCTTGGAGGAAAATCCCCTCGATCATCCATATCATGCATGTGTTTCCTTGCATTAAGCATAGGTATGTTCCTTGCACTTGGAACTAGTTTTCTCTCCTGCGATGCTTGTTTCCTCCATCGTACTATAACATTCTTTTATTCCTTTTCAGGCTTTATAATATGAAAAAAAAATAAAAAAATGGGAATGAGTCACGATCTTTATATGGAAGCTACTTATGCCACCCTTGAACATAGCACAATCTCATGAATCCTTATCTCATCAGTATGGGTTTCGTATGGCTTTTGGAGACCATTCCTCATTATTGAGTTGAATCTCCTCCGACTAGTTATTCTTCCAGTCACATGGAGCATTTTTTGACACCTCCTAAGTTGTAGACGTATCCCAGTTTATAATCCATGCTGCCTAAGTCACATTTTGTGTCATGTCTCTATTCAAGGGAAGTCAACCTATGTCGGCCATTCTATAGAAACCTTGTCTTTCCAAGTTGTCCTTTCTTGTTAGTCAAATATTTCTCAATTTCACAAGTATCTTTGTATCTCGCTCGTGCCATTATAAAAGGTCCTCGTTGACTTCTCATTGGTGAGTTTTCTCTTATTGACTATGACTCATTGCTCTAAGAGTATGATATAAAGTTTCACCCTAGGCCTATTTCCATTATTGATAGGTGACCTTGCACTCAACATATGACAAACCATCATTGGTCGTTGACTGAGCGGTTTCCTTTGTATTCAACATCAACAACCATCATCACACATAAGGATTCATGTGGTACCTTGGTTCCCATTTGACCCCGTTGGTTCCTCGACTTTGTCAATAGTCTCCATTATTGGATGTTATTCAGAGAGTCTCTGTCATGTGATATTCCATCTAATGCATGTCGGAGTGGTACCTCGACGTGGTTCTTACAATATTTTTGTGCATCCTTCCAAAATATTTGGCCTTCTACTACTCCTCATGCTATATGATGGAGATGTCATAATGCCTTCCTTCTAGCGGATCTCTTTCTATTGAATTCAACACATCTTTGTCTATGATAGGGATTTAGAGTTTTTATTAGTATCTTGGGGCTTACAGTCATCAACAGTAGGTTCCCTCACTATTGACAGTGGGAATACATCAATATATCATTATCAATAGATTCTATTAGGTGTTTGACATCAGATCCTCTATTCACACTTCCTAGATTGTACTAGGTACCTTGACACCCATTATCATCATCAGTGGGTTGTCTCATGTTTGTTAACGGTATACATCGATGACCAGTAATCAAACGATGTCTCATTGTGTTCGACCTCAAGTCCTCTTTTCACATAGTGTAGATTCGTACCATGGTCATCAGATTGAATACTTCTGGTGAAGTATGAGCGTCACCTATTTTGTGCTCCTACCTGACTTATATTGATTGTACCACCCTCAGTCACATTGGTACTTACAGATGGTCAATTCATTCACTTCCTTGGCTCCATATATCCTCTGATTTGATCCTGAGTCATAACTCCACCGTGTATCTATTCGTGACTATGATCTACATTTTCATGGATCCACTGTGTATTTCCTCATGGCCATGATTGATGCTTTTATATATCACATGGATCCAGTGTGTATAGTTTTTGTGGCCATGAGCATCAATTATGTTTTTATCATTCATGGATTCGCAGTGTACTTGATTTGGCGACCATGCTTACATCAAACTCAAGCATGGGAATGCCTAACTTGAGAAGATATTGTTCAGGGACTAGTCTTCAAATACTCCTCATGCTACTCCTACTCAATGGCCCCTCCACTATCTCATGACTTTTGTAATGTATTTCGAACATCGGTCGCCCTTTTGACCTCACAAATTAAGGGGCATATGTTATAGCGTCATTTTCCACTACACATGCATATGATGACTCATTGTCCCATGTTACACCATTTTCCTTGCTTGCAGGACTTAAATCCCCCTTTTGCTCCTCAAAAACTTATTTAAAAACCCCATTTTTCAAAGTGTACACAACTTTCCATAAAGCAACTCATGCACATACACGGGTTCCCTGTTAGCAACCTGCATACATGTTAATTTTGGCTCAAAAAATATAATCCAACATTTCGGGTGGAATTTACGGGTTTTTTCGTTCCCTAACTTCCTAAAGCCCGTACATAATGACTCCAACCATCAAAATGGAGTATACAAGAGAGCCTCGGGGTGGAAGAAAAAATCGCGAGGAGAGTCAAGAAATGCATCCTTATGCTAGATTTTTTAAGATTGTCCTGCAAGTGCCCTATTTCCCTAGTGTTTGAGATTGTCCCCTCTGCCTGGAAACCTTTGTTTCTAGAATTTGCATTCTCCTTATATTGTCAGGAAGAACACCTTTGTCTTCCTTGGACCTGGTAGAGTGCAGAGCGTGTTAGGTATCTAGAGAGGTAGTGGGGGGGCCCAGAGGGCCGATAATGATTATAGTGGAGGCCATTCACTGTAAGGTGGACTAGGTCCACTATATTATTGAATAAGGCACACTATGGTAGTTAGATATAATAAATGGGTAGTTAGATATAATAAATGTAAGATGACTTCTTAGAAGGTTCTATTTCTAAAAGATTCCTCCTCTAGAATGTTCTTAGGCGATGGTGGCACTATATAAAGGGGTTCAAGCAATGTAATGGGATATGGAGAAAATTGTTGTATTGTGAGTTGTAGCTCAATAGGAGGATGCACCCTCGAAGAGGCAAGTGAACATGAGAGGATCCCTTCCATAATATGATCCATTGTATGGTGTTGCCCTACCTCAAGGGTTTGGTAATAATAAAGTGTGGTTTATTCTATATTTCTATGTGGATCTATTGTGTATTCAGTGTTTGTGGTGATTATATTTGTAGATCTATTCAGGTTCTTAACAATTGGTATCAGAGCACTTTCCTTGGCCAAAGAAGAGAATAATTTTTTGCTCTTTTTTCAGATTTTTTCTAGGGAATAAAGAGGGCGGTGCACTTCAGGTTCAGATATGAAGCTTTATGAGCTGAATTTGGCAAAACAAATTGGGTATTTGAATTCCTCTCGGAAAAATGCCTAATTTTAGAAAAAAATCAGTTGAAACGGAGTACGGGAAGTAAAGTTATGAGCATTTTCAATTCAACAGTTTTTCAGGCTTTTTCCAGAAAAACCGCGATTTTCTTCCATAATTTATTGTTTTATTTTTTGGGGGTTTTCGTGATGGCGATGGGACTGCAGAGTTCATAAATTTCCATAGGGTGCTCAAATGGCTATTTCCTCTCAAACCCTCAAAGAAATTCTACAAATAAATGAAGCATTCAAATCCCAATTGTATGACACATTGCTTGGCAGATTGCATGACCTTGCAGATGGCCTCAATGACATTTTTTGTAGTATTCAAGATTCATTAGATAACATGTAGGAGAGATTTCTTATGGCGGACATCGGGGGTGAATATAATCAAGAAATATATGCTTGGTATGATTTTGAGGTCGATTGCGATGATTGATATATGGATAGTTGTCATTTCTGGGATGACAACCACTTCCATCTTTTATTTGATGACTCTACTCCACCTTTTGTAGAGCACATCAATGTGACACATCCAAAGCTAGTGATGATTACCAGTGTCCAGCCTGCATTGTTCCTTCCAGATTCAACTTTGACCCTTTCCCACTATGTTGATGGATATTCTTATTTGGATCCACATGATAGGTGTTAGTATTGGGAGCATCATTTTCAGTTGGTTATTAGGTGTCGATATCTTCTGTGTGGAGTTCACATGAGCAATTGGACATGAGACTCTGGTTTACAATGACGGTTGGATTACTTCCGCATGGTGGATTTCATTTCTCAATGGGACCCTGGTTCTCTATTCTACTTCAACACTATGGTCCACACTTATCCATGGGAACCTGGTTCTCTAGTCTACTTCAACACTATGGTCCACACTTATCCATGGGACCCTGGTATATGGTTGTACATCAAGTGTTGAGGACAACACTTTCATAAGGGGGATGGAATGTTAGGTAGTTAGAGAGGTAGTNTAAGGTGGACTAGGTAAATTGAAGCTAGTTCAATCCAACCCTGCGGTAAATTGAAGCTAGTTCAAAAGATGATTGTCTTCTGGAGTGGAGTGAACATTATTCATATCACATGACTGTTGATCAATGCTGAAGTACCCTTGAGCCGATGACCTAGTACCAACTTGCATTGTTAACGATGCCTCACACAAACTTGCATTTATTGACATCCTCCTAGAGATCACTGCCTATCAAGTGCCATTCCTCATGGTTGCCATCACGTCGCTCCCAAATGCTTCTCAAAGGGATGATCCTCTCTCCATTTAACCTTCCAATCACCCCATCCCACAAATAAAATATATATACATAATAAAATAAAATAAAAACAAAATATTTTATTACCCACTTTCATCAATTTAGTTTATAAAATATATACTAAATCTCTTTAATAATTAGAAAAATCACTTTTAATTATCCACTTTAATAAATTTTGTTTATAAAATATATACTGTCTCTTTAATAATTAAAAAAATCACTTTTAAAAATTTTAATTTTTTTTATAATTACATTTTTTATTAATAATTTATATGAGACCCCTCTACCCAACAATTGAAAAAATAAAAAAATAAAATTTAATCAATATTAAAATTTTTTAGACACCAAAATTGGTAATGTATGAAACTCCTTTACTGGACAATTAAAAAAATAATTTTTTTTCATTACTAATTTATTTATTTTCAAATAAAATAAATAAAAAATAAAAATTTATCCACTTATTAACTTATTCCCACACAACAAATATCTGCATATTTATCAATTCAATACAATATTACATCTGCATATTTATCAATTCAATAGGATGTTACCAATCACGTCTTGAGACCAGTATTGTAAAAACTCAGAAAGATCCTCCTCGTTCCATAAAAACACAGACACAAATATGGAACTCAATTGAATCAAAATTAAGTGGCATTAAATCAGAGATGACTGTAGCTATAAAACCTTGATCGCACCCAAATTGCCTTCCTTCGACACGACCCTAACCGCATCGAGCTGACAAGCACGCCTCAACGAATATGGTAGTGGTGGAAGCCGGAGGGATTCTTGGATTCGGAAGTCCAAAATATAAAAAAATCTTATAACGAAAGCGCCGTGGCGGACACGATTCATAACGACGCCATGAACAATGGATGATGCGCACCACAACAGAGTAGAAGAAACTGACATCCTTTTTCTCTTCTGTGCGGCCAGAGAAAAATATACCTGTGTATGGGGAGGTCCTCTGTAAAATCGTTCCAATACCCACTAAAATGACAAGAGTTTGCAGCAAAAGGGAGCGGTCTGCGTGTTCCAACAACTCCAGATCAATGGCTCTCAGGTACCCTTGGACTTTGTTCGTGGCGATGCTGAGTTTGGGCATTTCTCAAGGACAAACATTCTTTCATTCGCCGCCTGATTCGGTTAATATTCTCATCTTAATGCTCTCTAACTCTACCAGACGTTATTAGGAATGAATCCATA
>ML791755.1:300310-312625 GCA_009831015.1 Picea engelmannii | reverse complement strand
AAGTCTAGGCAATGTAATGAAATATAGTGAAGAATATTGTGATTGTACAAGCAAGGATTGCTTGAGGAGTTTTATCCTTCCATAAGGATTAATATATGGTGTTACCCTACCTCAAGGGTTTTCTCTATTTCTTGTGTTCATGTAATGGTGAATGGTTTATGGTTTATTCTTGGTATTATTGAAGTATATTTGCAGATCTGGTATAGGTACTTAACAAAAGAGTTTGCAGCGCAAAAAAATGACAACAATTGTATCTAGTACAATCAACCTTCAAACAACGTATAATCACAAAAAGAGGTACATGGTATATATAAAGCTTCAGTTGGTGTATGATGAACTAGACTGGGACTTTGTTGGAAGCATTCAATCCTCTTTCATTTACTACGACCAGTTCACAACGCCATATTTCAAACCAATTGGCAGCACACTTCATTCAAATTGATAGACCTGTTTCTTGAAACCGGCCTGAAGAACATGATGCATTAAAGGCACTAAAAACAACAATATATCCCTTGAAACGTTTCCATGGTATAATGATGTGTGATTAGTGCATGAGTTACTTTGTTGATACACTACAAACGTTCAGGTGAGTTTGCAGCGAGTAGACTTGACACTTGATTTGACCCTCAAACGGTTGAAAATGACATAAGGAACCTTTTGTACATCCCTTTGAGACAAGACACACGATAATGATAAGTTTAAGACCAAGGGTGTGACCAATGTTGACCCATATTTATTTCATGATGATGAACACTATCATGACACCAAGACTCTTACATGGACTAAGGTCAAATTTATTTGCTCATGGAAGAATCAAACATGATTTATTGACATAAGATATGACTCAAAACCTAAAAATTAAAAAACCCTATGATTCAAACCTAGAAACTTAAACAAAATTGACCACTACACATCCCATGTGCTAACAGAATATGTGAGGTTAATAAGGGTTGCTATGCATGCCACAAATCAACCTTAACTTGTTGAAATTTATGCAGAAAATTGACCTTGGAGAGCTAAGATTACTACTCTAAAACAATGTTGTGAAGGTAATGTTATATTATTCCAAGAAACAACCTAATTTATTAGATGCAAGATTAATATAACAACAATAAATATAAGAGGGATCAAGTGCCCACTTTAGATTATCTAAATGATACATGGTTCATTACAAGGCCTTCATGGAAATACTACAAAGGTCTTACACAATATACAAACAACATAAAAGAAAAAATGTACACATAAGGGCCTCGCAATAGATAGATGTTATACCTCCAGTCTTCCATAAAGTGTCTAGTAGGATGTACAATGAAGCCCAAGGGGAGAGCTCCTCAAACCCCAAATTCCCAGCAACCTCTGCAATGGAGAGAGAGGTCTTCTTTTCAGAGTGAGTCTCTTCTCTCGTACACTAAAATATTATTGTTTGCTAATTAACTCCATGAAAAGTCAAACAAATATTATGATAATGGAGTAGTTAAATCTTTTTCTTATCCATGGTTGACCATGTCACATCATGTGGACAAAAACCTCTAAAGGACAACGTGCCCCATCTAAAAATAGTAGTGAAATAACAATATAATGCTCATGTGAGGGTGGAGTACCACTTAAAATAGGCACCAAACCAAGTCAAATACCAAGTGTCCACATGGAATGCACCCTCCAAGAATGCATGAATGAAAGATATAATGAAAAAATTCTTTGCATAGGAGGATGTGCTCCAGGGTCCACCGAGGAGAACTCACTAAGTGCACTCTCTAAGAAGCATGAGAGAATAAACAATATAATAATCCTCCTAAGAGAATGCTCCACAATGACCTCCTCAAAAAATAACAAGAGGTCCACAAGATGCATGCAACCAATCCACATGTGTGAATCCCAAGGCAACCAACTCCATGGATGAATATGTAAGATGCCAAGTAGATGGAATGCTCCATAAGAAATGAAGTAGTTAAAACCTCAAAATAACAATTGAAACATCTCCAGAAGACAAATCCAAGGAGATAAGAGGTGGAAGGAGCAAGAGGGGTCATTTATGACACTGAGGAGAATCATGTATCTTTCTCCACTCGGGGGTTAAGAATTGCGATAAATAATCCAACAGAGACATGCGCCCTTCTTTAAGTCATGTCCATTGCCATCAACTTTGGATAAGGGTATTGGAAATCATTGAAGATTTCAGGATTATTAGTATGTCTCTAGCATACAAGGAACCTATGAAGGACTTCCAATTAGCTTCAATCCCCGCTAGAATAACAAAACTCACTCAAAAGTTGAACAAACTCTCTATTTTTCATGTCTTGTGAGAAAACAATGGCAAGATAGACAACACAGCTAGAGAAGCTTCTAGCATGTCTCGAGGAACCTTGAAAAAATAATGGGGGTGTTACTCTCTCCTTCATCCCCTAAGCTCAACTCATGAATTTACATTCACTAGGCATGACGTGTCTAGACCACAAATCAAGCATTAATGGAAGGCAATGATCAAGTGAGTGATGTAGATATCCAAGGACACAACTCACCAGGAGCGCCATGAGCCAGATAATGGGGCATTCGATTTATTTTCCCTCTACTCTCACCCTATGTTTGAAATGTGGGATAAACTCAAATGTTATTTGGAACTTTCTGAAAGTTGATTTTTTGGAGTGTGAAACTCTCCCTTCCTGGCTCAAAATTGGGAGAAAAGGTTGGCAAATTGGAAAGGTTTTCTCTTTGTCGTAGAGCTCCAACATTCAGTGTCCCAGGTAATTGCTAAATTCTCCTGGAATTCGCTCTCTAGCATTCTCAAAATTGTTCTCTCTCGATCCTGTTTGGTTTCATCAATCTAAGGCCGATTCATTTCATGGAGGGAGGATCCTATGAAGTATTTTCTCAATCCCTCTGTCCAGGTTGTCAATTATGTATTTTGTTGGGTATGTCATATTGGTATTTTGACCCATTGGTTGGACACACAAGGTGACTCAAGCTATGGGATGTTTGTGGTTCCTCCCTAACTTGAAGGAGTATTTGTCTTCACAGTGAATGTCCAAAACTCTACTCATAGCCATATCTCTTACCCTGATGATATAGTCTGGAATTGGTGCCTATGCCACTCTGTTTTTCTTTTCAAAACTATTCTCTCTCATTCATGTTCAATTTTATCAATTTGGGGCAGGTCCAATCCATGGAGGGAGGAGCCCAGGAAGTCCTCTCTCAACCCCTTTGTTCAACCTGTCACTTATGTCCTCGCTTGGGAATGCCATCTTGGTATTTTGATATGTCGAATGGCTATTGTAGGTGACTTGGGATGTGGGATGTTTGTGGATTATTTATGTCTTGAAGGAGATTTCATCTCCCTAGTGAATGTCCAAACCTCTACTGAAATCCTGGTCTCTTGCTCTACAAAAATAGTTTGGAATTGGTGGCTTTGCCTCTCTGTATTTCTTCTCATTCTTAACGAGAGAGATTAAAGTCCCTCTCTAGACAAACATGTTTATCAAGTTTCATGTGGGATACAAAGTGTTTATTTTTGGTATTGGAATGGCATGGACCCAAGAGGTCTTCGAGGTATCCACAAGGAATTGCATAGGCATGAATATCTTTTGCAAAGTAATGACATCTCGCTAAGAACCCTCTCATAAATCCTTCATAATATGGAAGTGCAATAGCAAGAGCATTATGACAAGATAATGAGTATCCTTGAAGCACACGAGGAAAAAGTCTCAGAAATTGAAATGCTTTGTTTAGTACACAAGCAAATATTACACCTCAAACTCTATGACTCAACAAAATTCGAGACAGGCAGAAGATAAAGACAATGAAAGAGATTTTGGATAGCAACTCAAGGAGCCAAAAGGAAAGAACTAGACTACTATCCATCTGGAAGCAAATATGAAACAATAAATTTCTCCAATGTTTTACAAATCCATATGTATTTTGAATGTTTTTTACATGATCTATACTTGTCTTGTTAGTATTTATATAGCTACATCAGGAGTGGGAATGAAAGGGCTAGATGATAGGGGGGAAATACAATGATTCTACTAAAAGTTTTCTTGAAACAATGGGGCTTTTATCTATGTAACATTTTGCCATTTTTGGCCACATATTAATACAAATATTTCCCAATCTCAGTTAAAAAAAAAAGACAAATCCATGCAGATAAGGGTGAATTAGGGTTTTGACCATTGTTATGGAAATTTGCTTCCTCTAGTTTTTGGGTCAAAACCACAACAGATCAGAACCTAGGGAAACTTCTCCCAAATTCTAATTAAACAATCAATTAGGAATAACAACCTACAATAACTAACTTTCAAAAAAATGGAAGAAGAATGCACCTGGAATCCTATGTTTGAAGTAGATCCCACTTGATGTCTTTAACTATGGAATTCCTTCACAACAACCCTCTGAAAGTCTTGCAGAAAAAGAAGTATGGAACTGCAAGAAAGTAGTTATCCACTAACTAACTTAATGTGATCAATTCAGATTCAATGTTAGATTCAAGATAACATACACATAATATCATCATAATCATAAATTAACACAAAGAATCAGACGAGAACGAGAATTCCTTTATTGATAACAACAAAAAGAGGTTGGTTACAACCTGTAACCACTGCGGCATAGTCCCGAAACTAGGCTCCAAGTTCCTCCACCTAATGTTGAAGATATATAGGAGTGCCTCCAACACTCTATTAGGTAAGATCTACAAATATAATCACCACAGATACTAAATACACAATAGATCCACATAGCAAGATAGAATAAACCACACTTTATTATTACCAAACCCTTGAGGTAGGGAAACACCATACAATGGATAATATTATGGAAGGGATCCTCTCCTGTTCACTTGCCTCTTCGAGGGGGCATCCTCCTATTGAGCTACAACTCACAATACAATAATTCTCTCCATATCTCATTACATTGCTTGAACCCCTTTATATAATGCTACCATCACCTAAGACCATTCTAGAGGAGGAGTATTCTAGAAGTAGAACCTTCTAAGAAGTCATCTTACATTTATTATATCTAACTATCATAGTGGGCCTTATTTAATAATATAGTGGACCTAGTCCACCTTACATTGAATGGCCTCCACTATTATCATTATCGGCCCTCTGGGCCCCCCCACTACCTCTCTAACTACCTAACATTCCATCCCCCTTATGAAAGTGTTGTCCTCAACGCTTGATGTACAACCATATACCAGGGTCCCATGGATAAGTGTGGACCATAGTGTTGAAGAAGACTAGAGAACTAGGTTCCCATGGATAAGTGTGGACCATAGTGCTGAAATAGAATAGAGAACCAAGGTCCCATTGAGAAATGAAAGCCACCATGCAGAAGTAGTCCAATCGTCATTGTAAACCAGAGTATCATGTCCAATTTCTCATGTGAACTCCACACGGAAGATATCGACACCTAATAACCAACTGAAAATGATGCTCCCAATACTGTCACCTATCATGTGGATCCACATAAGAATATCCATCCACATAGTGAGAAAGGGTCAAAGTTGAATCTGGAAGGAACAATGCAGGCTGGACACTGGTAATCATCACTAGCTCCGGATGTGTCACATTGATGTGCTCTACAAAAGGTGGAGTAGAGTCATCAAATAAAAGATGGAAGTGGTTGTCATCCCATAAATGACAACTATCCATATACCAATCATCGCAATCGACCTCAAAATCATACCAAGCATATATTTCTTGATTATATTCATCCCCGATGTCCGCCATAAGAAATCTCTTTTGCATGCTATCTAATGAATCTTGAATACTACAAAAAATGTCATTGAGGCCATCTGCAAGGTCATGCAATCTGCCAAGCAATGTGTCTTACAATTTGGATTTGAATGCTTCAGTTAATTGTAGAATTTCTTTTAGGGTTTGAAAGGAAATAGCCATCTGAGCACCCTATGAAAATTTATGAACTCTGCAGTCCCATTGCCGTCACGAAAACCCCCAAAAAATAAAACAATAAATTACGACAGAAAATCATGGTTTTTTCTGGAAAAAGCCTGAAAAACTGTTGAATTTAAAATGCTCATAACTTTACTTCCCGTACTCCGTTTCAACTAATTTTTTTCTAAAATTAGGATTTTTTCCGAGAGGAATTCAAATACCCAATTTGTTTTTCCAAATTCAGCTCATAAAGCTTCATATCTGAACCTAAAGTGCGCCACCCTCTTTGTTCCCTAGAAAAAATCTGAAAAAAAGAGCAAAAAATTGTTCTCTTCTTTGGCCAAGGAAAGTGCTCTGATACCAATTGTTAAGAACCTGAATAGATCTACAAATATAATCACCACAAACATTGAATACACAATAGATCCACATAGCAATATAGAAGAAACTACACTTTATTATTACCAAACCCTTGAGGTAGGGAAACACCATACAATGGATCATATTATGGAAGGGATCCTCTCCTGTTCACTTGCCTCTTCGAGGGTGCATCCTCCTATCGAGCTACAACTCACAATACAATAATTTTCTTCATATCCCATTACATTTCTTGAACCCCTTTATATAGTGCTACCATCACCTAAGAACATTCTAGAGGAGGAATCTTCTAGAAGTAGAGCCTTCTAAGAAGTCATCTTACATTTATTATATCTAACTACCATAGTGTGCCTTATTTAATAATATAGTGGACCTAGTCCACCTTACAGTGAATGGCCTCCACTATAATCATTATCGACCCTCTGGGCCCCCCCACTACCTCTCTAGATACCTAACACACTCTGCACTCTATCAGGTCCAAGGAAGATAAAGGTGTTCTTCTTGACAATATAAGGAGAATGCAAATTCTAGAAACAAAGGTTTTCAGGCAGAGGGGACAATCTCAAACACTAGGGAAATAGGGCACTTGCAAGACAATCTTAAAAAATCTAGCACAAGAATGCATTTCTTGACTCTCCTCGCTATTTTTTCTTCCACCTCGAGGCTCTCTTGTATACTCCATTTTGATGGTTGGAGTCATTATGTACGGGCTTTAGGAAGTTAGGGAACGAAAAAACCCGTAAACTCCACCTGAAATGTTGGATTATATTTTTTGAGCCAAAATTAACATGTATGCAGGTTGCTAACAGGGAACTCATGTATGTACATGAGTTGCTTTATGGAAAGTTGTGTACACTTTGAAAAATGGGGTTTTTAAATAAGTTTTTGAGGAGAAAAAGGGGGATTTAAGTCCTGCAAGCAGGGAAAATGGTGTAACATGGGACAATGAGCCATCATATGCATGTGTAGTGGAAAATGATGCTATAACATATGCCCCCTAATTTGTGAGGTCAGAAGGGCGACCGATGTCCGAAATATATTACAAAAATCATGAGATAGTGGAGGGGCCATTGAGTAGGAGTAGCATGAGGAGTATTTGAAGACCAGTCCCTGAACAATATCTTCTCAAGTCAAGCATTCCCATGCTTGATTTTGATGTAAGCATGGCCGCCAAATCAAGTACATTGCGAATCCATGAATGATAAAAACATAATTGATGCTCATGGCCACAAAAACTATACACACTGGATCCATGTGATTTATAAAAGCATCAATCATGGCCATGAGGAAATACACAGTGGATCCATGAAAATGTAGATCATAGCCACGAATAGATACACGGTGGAGTTATGTCTCAGGATCAAATCAGAGGATATCTGGAGCCAAGGAAGTGAACAAATTGATCATCTGTAAGTACCAATGTGACTGAGGGTGGTACAATCAATATAAGTCAGGTAGGAGCACAAAATAGGTGACGCTCGTACTTCACCATAAGTATTCAATTTGATGACCGTGGTACGAATCTACACTATGTGAAAAGAGGACTTGAGGTCGAACACAATGAGACGTCATTTGATTACTGGTCATCGATGTATACCGTTAACAAACACGAGACAACCCACTGATGATGATAATGGGTGTCAAGGTACCTAGTACAATCTAGGAAGTGTGAATAGAGGATCTGATGTCAAACACCTAATAGAATCTATTGATAATGATATATTGATGTATTCCCACTGTCAATAGTGAGGGAACCTACTGTTGATGACTGTAAGCCCCAAGATACTAATAAAAACTCTAAATCCCTATCATAGACAAAGATGTGTTGAATTCAATAGAAAGAGATCCGCTAGAAGGAAGGCATTATGACATCTCCATCATATAGCATGAGGAGTAGTAGAAGGCCAAATATTTTGGAAGGATGCACAAAAATATTGTAAGAACCACGTCGAGGTACCACTCCGACATGCATTAGATGGAATATCACATGACAGAGACTCTCTGAATAACATCCAATAATGGAGACTATTGACAAAGTCGAGGAACCAACGGGGTCAAATGGGAACCAAGGTACCACATGAATCCTTATGTGTGATGATGGTTGTTGATGTTGAATACAAAGGAAACCGCTCAGTCAACGACCAATGATGGTTTGTCATATGTTGAGTGCAAGGTCACCTATCAATAATGGAAATAGGCCTAGGGTGAAACTTTATATCATACTCTTAGAGCAATGAGTCATAGTCAATAAGAGAAAACTCACCAATGAGAAGTCAACGAGGACCTTTTATAATGGCACGAGCGAGATACAAAGATACTTGTGAAATTGAGAAATATTTGACTAACAAGAAAGGACAACTTGGAAAGACAAGGTTTCTATAGAATGGCCGACATAGGTTGACTTCCCTTGAATAGAGACATGACACAAAATGTGACTTAGGCAGCATGGATTATAAACTGGGATACGTCTACAACTTAGGAGGTGTCAAAAAATGCTCCATGTGACTGGAAGAATAACTAGTCGGAGGAGATTCAACTCAATAATGAGGAATGGTCTCCAAAAGCCATACGAAACCCATACTGATGAGATAAGGATTCATGAGATTGTGCTATGTTCAAGGGTGGCATAAGTAGCTTCCATATAAAGATCGTGACTCATTCCCATTTTTTTATTTTTTTTTCATATTATAAAGCCTGAAAAGGAATAAAAGAATGTTATAGTACGATGGAGGAAACAAGCATCGCAGGAGAGAAAACTAGTTCCAAGTGCAAGGAACATACCTATGCTTAATGCAAGGAAACACATGCATGATATGGATGATCGAGGGGATTTTCCTCCAAGGATAAGGTATCAAATCGCAAAAGCAAAAATTGAAAGGTTGGTGACTATTCGAGAATGCATACAATTGGCTTATACAACAACAAGATGAAGCTAGCATTAGGCTCGAAAAGCGAAAGCAGGCAATATGTTATGTAGACACAACTTAACACATAAATGAGGGATCCCCATAGGGTATTATCCAGAATAAGAATGAGAAGAAGATATCAGGCTTCAACGCAAAGTCATGGCAAGACTAAACAGGGCTCCCAAGCCTATGAAAGTATTTCAGCATGGGTGCCAAACTACGAACAAGGTTCTAACTAGGGCACCCATGAATGGTAGGCTCTACCACATGAATTACAACACTTTTAAACAACAAAGAAGGTTCCATGCCGCAACTTAGTGGGGTCGATCCTAAGGTAAAATGAAATAGGAAATAGACAATGCAAGAATGCATGAAGGGGAAAATCTAACCTATATGTCAGTTTCGATATCATTACTTGTTAGAACAGATCGACATGGAACGAAAAGGTACCAAAGAAAATGTCTCCAAAGTCCTATATATAAGACCAAAAACACTAACCCAAAAGTTAATAAGTCCAATATATAAACTTATGATAAAAACATGTGCTATGGGATACATAACTTGAAAACAAGAAACCCAAAGAATATAATATGTACATAGCATCACATAGCCTTATGGTCTATGCATAGTATTTCTCCAGGTAGAGCCCATTGTTAGGCTTAGGCCAAGGGTTTATTTGGTAACCAACTTGTAAAGTTTCCAGTTCAGGAAGAAGTTGAAAATCCATAATCATATATTTGAGGATAGCCTCATCTGAAGGAAACTCAACATCCATAAAACTCGGGCTCGACAACACACAAATACTAGGGCTCAAGGTCTTATAAAACAACAATATCGGAATCAAGAGAAAAAACACAATCCCTCAGAACAAAAGGGGGAAGTGAAGGATCATATGCCCCCATTGGATACAAAACATGATCAATTGTCGAGACCTTGTCTCCAGAAGGCAAACATAACTGTAAAGATCCTATCTCATGAGCAATTGAACACCGATGATGTGATGCCACATAATTCACTCGTGGTGGAGAAGAGTATACTCGAACACTAAGAACACACAAAGGAGAAACTTGAACTAAAGTCGAACTAGGATGGTGATTATCAGATGAAAGTTGAACAACAGTGGCAATGCTTCAATTGTGAGGAAAATGCATCACACGAAAAATGGTAGACACCACAACATTCATAACATAAACATATTCATGCCCCAAAAGCATATTAAAGTCCAAAGGGTCTGGAACCACTAAAAGATCAACAAGGATAGTCTTCCCACCTAACATGATAGTAAATTGACGAAGAATCCCCAAACATTCACTAGGCCTTCTATCGAAAGCCAACAACTCAATGGTAGCTGACACAAGCTTGGGAGAACCCAAAGCCTGCCAATCCAACGAGGATAAAACACTTGCAGATGATCCTTCATCCACAATACATCGAAAAACGCCTTTCAACATAGATTCAACCATAACCGTTATTTGGAAAGGTGTAGAAGAAGGAAGGTGAGGCTCCACAATATCATTCCAATCAAAGGAAACCATCCTAGGAATTGGAGGGAGTGTACTCAAAGAAATTGAAATGCCTCCTTGTTCAGAAGGTATTGAACTGGAAATGCTAAGGACATGGTCAAAAGATGCATCACTCCCCAAAAGAAGAGTTGGATCGACCAAAAATTTCATCGGAGAGATCACTTCCTTAGACTTGTCACTCTCCAAGAGAAGAGTGGGATCATCCAAAGATTGCATCGACGTGACCACTTCTTCAACCACTAGCTGAATAGGTTGTTGGGAAACCAAAAATGACTTAGAACTAGAAGGGTCCTCAGATAAGGACCATAGTCTTTCTACCACTTGAATATCTGAGCACAAATTAGTAAGGTGGTCTCCTTTTCAAAGCTTACAAGGGAAATTGGGCTTATGTCATATTCATATGAGCTTCTCAACATTATGAATGTCCCCAGCATGACTTGCAACAACTGGTGGGTTGTCTTCAACATGAATCACAGAGGTTGTTGAAATATCTCCAACATGACTATAAAATGTTGGTTTTGCTCTCCTAACATGACTAGCAGAGGTTGGTTGCTAACCTCCAGTATGACTTGCAGGGACTAGGGTCTTTCCCCCAACATGACTTGAAAAGGTTGGGTGCTGGTCTACAACATGACTCGCAGAGGTGATTGTCTTATCTCCAACATGACTCGCAAAGGTTGGTGAACTATTTCTAGTATGACTCATGGTGACTGGAATTATTATTCTGGCATGACTTGCAGTAGTTGGTTGCTTTCCCCTAGCATGACTCGCAAAGGCTGGCGACAAGTCTCCAATGTGACTAGTAGAGATTGGTGACTAGTGTTAGCGTTGGAAGTCACCCCTGGATTGCTTGCAGGAGCAGAGCCCGACACCCATCAGTTTAATGTCACGATTTGTTTAATGGGGTGATCAAATGGAGATTAACTCAAACGACGTGGTTCCAACTCCGAAACTAGGCTAGGCATGCATGGGCAAGTGAGGTCTTAGATAACTTCAGACAGTGAGTTGTAGTAAGGGCGAGTAGGGGGAAGACTTGTATCAGAGAGATTCAAAGGCCTGTTATGAACATCAGGTTCTTAACAGACTGTGGAAGAAAACATCTAAATGCGAGATCTTCTTACGCTCAAATGCAGAAAACCAGAGAGAACAATAATGTCACAATAAATCTTTTATCATGACATGAATGTCACAATTCGTGCGAATCAGTCGGTCACGAACTCTGTTAGTGTAAGACGAAAACTTAGACGGGAAAAGACAGACTGTCTGTGATTAAAAAAGAAATCTTACATGCAGATGCATAGCCAGAGCTAAGATATCTGTTAAAACTTTACAATCGGGAGCTGCGCTCTACCATTAATACCTTCAAAATACCAAAAACTGAATACATATACTTGGGCGGATTTGCCCAACAGAGGCGCGCTCACCCTCCAAGGCGTAGCATCTTTTCAATCAATCTCTGGGCATAAGTCCTTTGCCAGACGCTGTTACACATCCAAATCACTCAACTGGATAAGTGTCGCACATACCTCTCGCTTGTCGCAAGTGTCGCAACTCCTATACAACTTGTCGCAAAGGTCATAAGTTGGTTATAAGAGTGTCATGAATACTGTCGGATCATGTCAC